>WNNJ02003710.1:0-31722 GCA_012934845.2 Pomphorhynchus laevis
ATTTGCGGCTCATTATGCTGGTATTCTGGACGTCAAACGTGTCCATGTTTATTCCCCTTATCACATTGGGCGCATCAGTAAAGCCACCTGCAACCACAACCTTCCCCAGTCCCTTTGTTTCTTCGCATGTCGTCATGACGCTGAAATTAAGAAATGGGCCTACCAGGCTAACAAGTCGGCTAGGTGAAATACCCGAGCTTAAGCAGTAGGCTGAGCAAAATCCAAATAATCGATCAGGTATTCGAATTCCTCTCTTCATTGACATAAGAAATACAGACATCACGATGTTGTGGCCCGCACTGTCCCCAGCAATCACAAAATTCTGTCCAGTCCAACCTTCACAATCAAAATTTATTAGGTTCGTTTTATTGCAAGGTTGTTCTATTCCGATAACGCTCGTCGTGGCCACTACGCCCTCGTTCTCAGTGTTACTACTCTGTGTCACAAGTAAGCGTGTGGGGTATGAGGGTGTCTGTTTGATCGGGCTTTCATCTTTCCCAGTTTGAAAGTCGAGTACGCCTCCGCTATGTAAGATTCGAAGATTTTGATTGACATCATTGATGTGGATGTCCACATTTCTGACTGTAGGAAGGATGGTTTCTCGAATGACGATTTCTTCGGATAAGGCTGCCACCTGAGTAAGAAATTCCGAAGGGTTGAGACGCGGGGTTGGGTCGTCGTAAAGACCAACACTGCTTTCTATTATAGGTCTCCCCAAATCTTCGAGGCTCTTGAGAATCGCTTTGGCATTCCCTCTCATCAGGGAGATCGAGACACGCTGAAAGAGCTGGTTTGCCGCCTTGCTATACGAAATATTGCCTCGCCAAGACATAGATCGGGCAATGAATCTGACAAGTTTTTCCCCCTGGGCGTTCCAACCTCCATATGTCTCTATAACTGCGGCCGAGAAACAATACCCACTTTCCTCCATTTTCCGCTTGTATTTTCGGTCCTTGACACATGCTGCATATCTGTCTGCAGCATATCCAGGAATCTTAGCAGCCATGGAAACGTAGGCATTTTGCAGAGGGTTTGTCACCGCAAAATCGACTGCTAGAGGGGGATCCTCGTAAATCAAAATGTCGGCTGGTCTCTCTCGTAAGTTGCGCACGAGATTGGGTACCTCCTTCGCGACTCTCAGTCCTGCAGAAACTGCCGCCTGAAATATTGTGTCTCGAAGTCCATCGTGTCGAATACCGGGGTACCCGCCAAATTGACAGGTTAGGGCGTGGAAACCAAACTTGTCTGCCATTCTAAGGCAGCGTCTGCAACGGTAGTCACCCTTACAGAGCGGCATTCCCAACCACATACGAAGCAACACCACAAATTCATTCGGCGCAAGATTCATAAGCGTGGCTTTGTTTGGTATAGCCTGCAGCCATGCACACGCATGCGGACGCGAAACTGCCAATAATCTGGCTGAATTGGAGCAATCGACGCTTTCCAATAGCTTGCGACGCGAAGTCTCGTCGATGCTGTGAGAAAGACCCCGTTGATTTGATTGTAGTCCTCTGTCATCATGCGGAAAGTTAGAAATTGCAGATTCAAAACTGGGGAAAGAGTAAGGGTCGAGGTTCGATTGTTTAGCGACCATTTCCACACTTGAAAGAAACGCCGCTGCGGAGTGTTCGACACAGCTTCGAAGGCCCAATCCTCCCATCTTCAGGGGTAAGCAAGCTTGTGACCATGTTTTCTTGTCCGGGTGAATAGACGTTATATTGCTGAAGCAATCTAAGACCAAGTCATCGAAAAGCCGGAAAAATTTTTGAGCGAAGGCGGGATCTACCGTACGCATCAGATGATTTACTCGTGCGGCAGATGCGCAATTGCGCAGCAGGATGAAAGCAACCTGAGGGTCCGGCAAGTTTTCTAGTGTCTTTAGGTCAAGTTGCAGTGCCGGGAGTACCTTATTAATGAGGTGTGATGAGCAGTGTTCCTGGGAACCGACAGGGCTCCCTAGAATTGTGAAGTTGTCTGTTGAATTAACCAAAGTAATCCCTGGGCATAATCTCTTTACCAGATCGATATTACTAGCCTTTCCTATCAGTTCGGTCTTTTTCCAGTTTAACGACAACCCAATCGCTGGAAAATCTAAAGAGAGCAGAGATAATGCTTTGCCAACAGCCTCTGGTCTTCCGCCCACTATGCCGTCATCGAGGTACCACAAGTTTAAGCCGATCCCCTCGATTGTAGATATTGAGGCGATTATCGGTTTCAAAGCTAGGCAAAACAATAAGGGACCAAGAGGATCCCCTTGTTGCACTCCGCTCAAGGATTGAAGAGGCTCCATGTTCCCAAATCGAAGGTTTGAACCAGATCCATAGCACCAGGATATCCACCTACTTATTTCAGGGAACTCACTCCTTACAGCGTCAATAAAGGATCTGCGGCTCAGCGTATTGAAGGCATTGGTAATGTCAACTTTGACCCAAACCCAATCGTCATTCTGGTGTTGAAGATGGTGTAGTCGACGGACTCTATGGATAATCTGCTCCATACCGTTTGGCGTAGCGACACCGAGCTGGTGAGGTAAGAGCGATTCTGAAAACCGCGACCGGAGTTTTCGACAAATGCATTTGGCACATAAGCGACGTAATGTTTCCCCAATTGCAATGGGGCGGACTCCTCCGTCAGGCTTACTTAAGGCCAGTAGACTAGCTCCAGCTAAGAACGGAGAAAGTTCGACTGGAGCTAAGCCCGCAATCAGGTAGTTGACCAGCGAAGTGAGTCGCCCTAAAAGAACCCCGTGATCAACCGACATCATGTCTTTTAAGTGTTCCGCTCTCAAACCCAAGCTTCCAGGGGAAGTAAGGGAAGGAAAAGATGAGACTGCGGCCTGAATAATGTCCGAGTCGACTGATAAAGGCAATGTCAGGCATGGAGGGCGAGAGGCTGGGAGATCACCGTTCACTGGATGTAGCACGGACAATTGTATGCGTGTGGATTGTGAATACTCGCAAATATTACTTGAAGTAAGACGTCGCATCGCTTTCCCATAATTTCCACTTCTTGTTAATTCGATCGCCTCTGAATAGTCGTTGTTCGTCGAAACAAATCTGTTGAGCTTTCTGGAGGGTCGAACATCCGATGGAGAAAAGCAATCACCATCTTCGCCGGTTTCGAACTTGTCCAAAAGCAAGCTTATCTTTGTCCCAGTGTGATCGCAGGCTTGAGCACGATTCATCGTAGACGCAAGACAGAATTTCGGAAAGCATAGCAAACGTTCCCAGTCGTGAAATGAGTTTGAACACATAGCCTGTAAAAGTAACGACGAGTAAATATTTGCAATTCGACGGCGCAGGTTCCACGGTATGCGCTTAATCGTATTTACGGGTTGCATCCAAACCCTGCGTAAAAGTTCTGAAGTGGTGCGCGTAGGTTCCTTGAAAGGACTGCTCGACAACTCCACAGGCGGTGTAGCCGACCTGAGATCAGATGATGCTCCAAAGGAGTCCCGCACGCCCACAAAAGCAACTTGACCAGCTCCATCTAGAGACGTCAAATTAATTGAGCCGAAATTCAATGATTGACCCGAGCCTGAGCATCTTGAGTCCAAGTGACCGTGAACGCGAAGACACCCTGAAGCATTAAGCCGATAAACTCCTCTGCATATGGGACAACATCCAGTGTTTACCGATCCACCAAGCGAACATTGCTGACGAGAACTGTTGTCTATAGCTGATGCTTTACGCCTTGTTCGCACCATTTATTTTGTGCGTCGGCGAGCGAAGCGAGCCGACGATTGTGTGTTTAAGGTTGTAATTTGCTTGAACAGCGATCTTTGTGAGCGCAGCGATCTGAAGTTTGCAGATCCTTTTCTTCTTCTTATTTAGATCTTTTCTCTTTTTGTAATTTGTGTAAGTACTTTAATAACCAATTCTTTTTATAACGTGTAATTCTTTTTATAACGTGTAACCAATTTGTAAGATGTTGTAATCAAGAAAATTTTTACTTGTTCCTGGGATATTTTGTATGTTATTTATCTCAAACTTTTTTTAACGTGAATACACTAATGATTATTTCTCAATTATTTTTAATAATTGAGAAATAATTATTAAAATTATTAAAAATCGGAAATACACTAATGATTATTTCTCAATTATTTTTAATAATTTAGATTATTAAAAATTAGCCGGCCCCACTCAAGGCGGGACAATGGCTGAGGAATAAGAAGAATTTAGATTATTAAAAATAATCTAAATTATTATTTTTGCATAATATTTTGTTTCTTTAATATATCAACCTAAAAACTATATTTTATGTAAAGATTAATGAAATAAACTATTCTGCATTTCTGAACACCGGTTACTCTGTAGATCGTTTGCATCTTAAAAGAGAATGTGGACCATACAGTCAACTTTGCAGCTGGTTTTTTATTCATTATGCTAAATGGTTGAATTGAGTTGAGTCAGTTGATTTCTTCATTCTACAAAATCTTTGTTCATAAGTCATCTTAGGATATGCATACTTGAAATTAGATAAAAACGTCAACATGATTTTTGCCGGAAAACAGTAAAAAGAGTAAAAAATCGTAATAGCTAGAATAGGATTAACCTCTTCTCCCTTTTGTAAAACTACCGGTTATAACTCTATTTCGACAACTAACAGAGAATTCAGTATAATTAATATGGACTTTATAAAATCAGAATTGCAACGCTTGCTTCTACATAATGTAAACCAGTATCTAGCCTTGCAAATCACAAGTCGTTGTGGTTTCGGGACTTGTAAAAAGGATTAGTCGTCGATTTTTCACATACTATCAATCATTAACTATTGACCCATATCATATTACACGAATATACTAGCTGGTAAATAAGATTTTCAAAAATTGATACTATAGTATTTCAGATTAAAGTAAAACTATCAAATTGATATTAATTCTACAAAGAGAGAGCTTACACTGCCTGCGAGATATGTGGAAAACTTTACTAGTTTACTAAAATTCCAATTGGAGTTACGAATAGTGTGATAGCTTTCAAAAGATACATGGATTATTTCAGAAGTACAAACAAATTACAGGGAACGTATTGTTAAGTCGATGACATAACAGTATGAGGAGAATTCAAAACGCATGACAGTATGTCATGCGTTTTCATCGACTTGTTATGTCAAGTCGATGACATAACAGTATGGAATCAAAACGCATGCGTTGAAGAAGTATGCTGACTGCAGTGCGAAGAAGGCGATACGGAGGGGAATTAACACAAGATGGAAAGCTTGAGAACAGTGAATAATCAAGACGAGGTATCTGAGTCAAAAGTAAACTTTCGGGTCAAAAGTAACTTTTTTATTGCGAACCATCTCCGAGAATACAAAAATAACTTTATTTATTTATTTAATATTTCGACTGTACTTAGCAGTCCTTTTCAATCTAAAAATAGAAGAAAATATTACACAAAAGAAAATTCAATTAAAAATAATATAACAAAGTTATAGCCCTATCGGCAGCAGCTGATTTCATTTTGGCAACCTTATCACGATGTTTAGCAAGTTTATAGTTTACACCTTTTTGTACGTCTTGTGGAGGAAATTTTAAGGACCAGTTAGATTTATTCCCTTCCATTGTAGGAAATATGGAAATGTACAATGATTCCAAAACGAGCCTACGTCCTAATTGTTTTTCTTTATGTAGGATATCTGTGCTTTCAAAATCAATGTTATGGCCGGTCTCAAAAACATGATTGAATATTGCTGAAGATGTATCACTTTTCTTCAGGTTGTACTTATGTTGGTACATTCTCTTTTTTAAACCTTGTTTAGTTTGTCCAACATAGGTATTCTCACAATCTGAACACATAATGGTATATATTACACATTGTGATGCTGCAACTGGTTTCCTTTTGAAAATGCCACTAAGTCTCGCATCAGTTTTGTAGTACACTTTTATACTGTTCTTAAACTTTGAAGTTAACTTCGACAACCGTCTCTTCAAAGTATTATTGATGAACGTTGATTTATCAGGAATTTAATATCAGGAATTTAATATAATCAGAACAATTAATATCTAACTGTGCGGTCGACGTTATATGCAACTGGCTTGTCCTTGTAGCAATTGTAAAAGACCGTTTTATCGCCCATTCCGGATTTTTACATTCCATTGATATGCGATTTATTCTCCTATAATCTCTGTGTCTGTATTCTCTGTTATTGCATACCGTCAGGGCTGTTCTGAACAAAGAGCTGGCCGCTGAAATTTTGTATCCTTCCGGGATATATGTGGTCCAAGGAGTAAGCGTATGTGGGATATCCGGTTTTCTAAAAACGTCTGTTAAGATGATGTTATTACGTCTTAACACTTTAACATCTAGGAAATTTATTACATTTTCCATGTCTTCACAATTAACTTTCCACTGAATTGTCTTGTCATGTTTGTGACAAATTATGCAAGTTTATAGATGCAATTTAAAGGAAATACTTTAAACTGAACATCTCAAAGTGCCGATTTGGAGTTGAAACTATTAGTATTCTTGGATACAAAATTTCTCATAACCGTTACGTTCTGATTCAGATCGCCTTGAACCTTTTACGAATGGTAATACCACAAAACATTAAAGTTCTTTAAAGATAATCGGAGTTTTTGCCTACTAAAGTAAGTGGATCCCAAACTTTTCCACAAATATACAAGTTTTATCTACAGAATATCCAAGATTTCCATTTTGCCGGAAAAGTCAGGGTTATCAATAAATAATATAAAAAATGATCTAGCAAATGAAACGATTAAAGCTATTGACGAGAATAAACTTTTAGGTTAAAACAGACGCATATAATCACGCCTTTGGAGCTACTCTTCTATGGAGTGGTAAACCCGTAGCCTTCTTTTCTAGAACCTCGAATCAAAATGAACGAAATCATTATATCGTTGAAAAATAAGCGCAAGCGATTGTTAAAGCTGTCCTAGGTGAAGGAATTTCTTAACATTTAAATATTTTACGCTGGTAACTGGTTTGAGATAAGTTTCATTCGTGTTTAATAGCAACCAAAGAGTCAAAATAAAAATAGTATATTCAGACGTCAGAATAATGAGTAGTGCTAGAGATTTAAGATACAATCTGGCTGATAGTTCTTGAACAATCCAACAACTGAAGAATCATAAACATGTAAATCATTAACATTTAAATATTTTACGCTGGTAACTGGTTTGAGATAAGTTTCATTCGTGTTTAATAGCAACCAAAGAGTCAAAATAAAAATAGTATATTCAGACGTCAGAATAATGAGTAGTGCTAGAGATTTAAGGTACAATCTGGCTGATAGTTCTTGAACAATCCAACAACTGAAGAATCATAAACAATTGTCTTAAATAATGGTGTCAGATAATCTAGGTATAATGCTTTCGTCGAAAAAGTTCAAATTGTTGAAAGGAATGATTGATATGCCAAAGAAAAACGTGGATGTGGTCGTTAAGATATAAGGTCGACAAGATATTTGTCGACCTTTTATCTTAATATTTATAATCTCATTTAATGTCACATATTTTCCTCACTTCTCTTTTTATACCTAAATTATATTATTACTACTAATATTATTTTTAAAAACCATCGCATACACTTGTTTCAGTGTGGGCGATGATTTGAACTAATTCCCAAATGAGTTCAAATTATTTGCGACAATACAACATATTGGTTTTATTGTTATAAAATCCCGAGTCCTAATCTATATTCATATTCTAATAAATGTTTAATACATTTATATTTTAATAAATGTTTAATTATTATACTTAATCATTATAAGTCCTAATCTATATTCTAATAAATGTTATATTATTTATTATTCGGTTCATAAAGCTACTGGGTTACAAAAATTCATTTTAAATTCCGTTTTTGTTTATTTATAATACCAAATATTTAAATTCACTTAAGTACTCTAACCAAGAGAACTAAACTGAATAGTATAACTAAAAATTACATTTTAAAGTATTTTTACTTATATTTTAACTTAATTTATTATATTATATTACTATTCATCATATTTTAATTTAAATAGTTGATACTGATCCATTATTGATAAACAATTATTTAAGCAGGACCAAAGGAAAGAAGAAATTAATTTTTGATATTTCGCTAACTTCTGTTAGCATCTTCAGTAATTTTTATAATTTTCTCAAGATTTTTGTAATTTTTATCATCTTTGTAATTTTCTGAAGATGCTGACATCAAAAAATAATTATTTATATAAATAATAAAAATATAAAAAAATAGAATAAATTATATTATTTTAAATAGTTGGTAATGATCATTTATTGTTAAAGAATAATTACAGCTAGATCACAGAAAGAAGGAAAATTTTATTTGATATTTCGCTAACCTCTGTTAGCATCTTCTGAAAATTCTTTAAATTTTCTGAATATGCTAACAGTAGTTAGCGAAATATCAAAAATAATTTCTTATTCTTTTTTATGAAGTGAACATAAACGGAATAATACTGAAAATAATATAGCATAAAATTATATTTTAACTTATAATAAACTAATATAAAATTAATAATAATATATATATTTACAAGAAAGAAGAAGAAAATATCCTTTATTTGATAAAAATTCTATATTTCGACAGCTTTTGCTATCAACATCAGGATTACAAAAAATCCTGATGATGATATCAGGAGCTATCGAAATATAGAATTTTTATCAAATAAAGGATATTTTCTTCTTCGTTCCTGTAATAACTAGATATTTGAAATGAAAGAAGATTGTGGTTTTAGCATTTATTGTGAAATGAATATAATATAAATAATAAAAACATAATAATATAAGTAAATAATAAAGTAAATAATAATATTATTACAAATAATGATAAAGTATGATAAAATGCTATAAACCAATTTTGATAATTTATTTTAAATATTGCCCAATGATACATTCGATGTGTTCTTCAATTGTTCAGAGCGTTTAATCAACGAGAGTAATATAAAAATAAAATTATTGTTCACAAATTTTCGACTATTGCAATAGTCATTTTCAACATAACTTTTTATAATTTAAAAAGTAATAATACATTTCACTATGAAAATATTGTCTTTTATTGTAGATTGAGTATCAATTCGGTAGGAAACAGGCGTGCAGATTCGACTATTAAGCGATCATTTAAAAACATATTTAAGATTTTATATTTTGTAGTTACAGAACAATTATAATTAAAAACAACCATATGTGTATACGATTCAAGAATCGTTAGCTTAAATTATATTACTAAATAACTTCGTTGAGTCAAGCCTTTTCCATTCCTTATACATTTACATATATTTCAATACATTCATTGTATTAAATTTAGATTTAAAACATTTTGCCATTCATTTTATAGCTGAGATTAAAATAATTTAAAATAAATCCTAAACTCGCGCAACTGAAAAATCTCTATCGATTCTCCATAAATAACGTCCATTATTACTATAGTGTAATATACTATATAAACTACATATGTTATCTAGTGTATAGAGATTAAGAGCTATTTATTCTACATAACCATATGTTCAGTTTTGATTAGGAATGTTCATAGTTTAAATTAAATGTTAAATTCCTATTTCGACATATTAATATCATTAACAATTTTAAATATATGATATTTAATTATATATATTATGATATAAAATATATTATGATATAATATATTATATGATATATATTATAATATATATTATAATATATATTATGATGTGTTGCCGTTCCGAGGTACCACAATGTAATATACAGGTGGCGTAGTCATTATATACGTAATCTCTTCAACATAAATTAATTTTTATACCTAAAAGTTTCGGATCCCTTGCTTGAAATTTTAGAAAGGGTAATGTTTGATTGCTACTAGCTTTGATAACTGGACTTAATACAACGTTAGCTAATATGGGGAATATTTTTGCGCTTGGCACAAATTCTGGAGGTTTAAATCTAAATTATACATGCGAGTATTCTTCATGTTTACAAGTTGTTACAATCAATTTGTAAATGTGTGAACCCTTGTCTATGCAGTTGGTAAATCCGTTGACGTATACCGAAAGAACATGATTGCACAAATAAGACAAGAAAGTATAAGTTTAGCAAAAGAATGTGCTTCAACGATTTGATCAAAGCAAATTAGGCAAAATAAAGGAATATATTCGAACAAGGATATAGTTTAAAGGTGGAATTGTAGCTCGAATAGGTTCAAGCTGCATTCATTTCCAGATAAACGTGCATGTAGCAGCAAAAATACAGTTCAATAGGATATATACTTCTGAGGTAGAACTATCGCCCGACACAATGCCATAAGATATCTAATTGATTATGATGACTATGGCTAGTTGTTTCTGACTAAAATTAACGTCGGTGATCGATTTTGTATATTTCGGAAATTTTTATTCTTTTATAAATTCGTTTATAACTATTTATTTTGCAAATTAGAGATTGGCACATTCAGTCTAGACTGTTTATATTTGTTGAATTTTGATGAAACACGAGTTATATAATAGTTCAATGTATAATAAAATTGTTCAGTAAAATTGCGCTGGCATTTGCCAGTGCTTTTGGCTGATGATCCTATTTGGTGAAGCGGTAGTGCTGGTTCAACACTCAATGATGATGTCACTAGATGTTTTTAGTGCATCACATGATTCTTTGATAGAGCCGTCTGCTAGTCCTCTCTGCATCCAGCAGTGGGAGGGAACTGGCACTGAAGAGTCATAGTGATGACTAAACTACATCTAGCAGTGTTTTTCGTTGTTCTTCCGCGTCTGGCTAAAATGGCTAACAAAATTCACGCGGATTGGTATCGCTCTCTTTTCGAGATAATTCAGTGTTGATTTTCATATATCTTGCTTAATTTTACAAATTTTAATACTTGATTTAATTAATTTTTATAATTTAAAAACTTTATAAAGCGAATAAATTAATATACGAAATTAATTCATTTTTAAAGTTATTTATTATATTCACATCTCGACAAATAGGACTTTAATAAATTTTGATATAACAAATTTTAGTAGTTTGCGAATAACAAAGCCTTCTGATATTCGAATATATCGACTTTGATATTATAAAGTATAACTTAATAAATTGCTTTACAGAGGCGATGCAAAAAATGTTTAATTTTTTAGAAAGTATGGAATTTTAAACTAATCATCTCTATGTTTTTAAATGTTTATTAAGAAATCACAAAATAAAAGTAACTTGGTAATTTTTAATAAAAACTGTAAACCGTCAAAAATCTACGGTTAGTTTGCACGGAGGAATGTAAGTAATGCGCTTTAAAATACAATTTTTAGAAAACTTGTGTAAAATTAGAAAAATGCGATTTAAATTGTTTAATTGCTTTAACATAGCCAAGGCTTTGATTTGCTCGTATTGATAGATAGCTGCTCATGTCTTTGTGTTTGGTTGTATGTAGCAGATGTGAGACTGTAGTAAACATGTCCTTAATAACATCTGTTGGAAAGACCTACAAAAAAATAACACATTAAAATGATCAAATCATTACATATTGTCATTCACTTTACAAATCATTTCATTTTTATAGTCTACATATTTCATTATTATAGTCCAATCGATTTATTTAGGGTTTATCTTTAAACCCTAATAAAATACATTTTAAGAATGAAGAAACTGAAGAATATCAGGTTAGCTCAGAAACCATATAACCTTCAATATAGAAAGAACAAGACAAAACAGTACATCACAAAAAGTAAACTGTTATATAGGATTGCTTCATCCTGGAAGGATGAAGATATTTTCATCATTATATAAAGGAAGCAAAAATGCTCTATACCAGAGCATTCTATTTAAACAATTTCATGATTTATGGCAATAAAAACTTGCTGATGAAAAGTCACACAAATAAGGATTTTTATTTGGTTAATAATATTATAATATTATAATAATATGATATTAATGTTACAACATATAATATAATATATTATCAGAAATAGTTGTCATAATAATAGGAAAGTTCTCTATTATGTCTTGAATGGTTTCTGAGTTTATCTGAATACGCTATGAAAACATTCAACAAATGATTGGCGTTAATCAATTACATAACTTAAACGCATCATGAAATTGAAACACTAAAATTATTAAAAAATAAAAATAAAAATATGATTATAAAAGGTAAATGACAAGTGATTAAACTAACCGACGCACCACTAAAATCATCATATGTAGTGATTGCAAAGGCTAAATGTTGTCTAGATCGAGCTAACAAGCATTCATTATTTCAGTTTTGTTCTTTTTTGTTCATGTGTTTATTTCATAAACACATGAACATCTTATTTTATGAATATGATACCAGTGTGTATCAACAATTACGTATCAATAAATAATCAATTTTTGAGTGCAAAACATACACAGACAGTCTTTGTTTCCTCTTTCTTTCAACTCCGAGGAAACAAAGATTGCCTGTAGACAGAAGCACAACCATACGATTGATAAAGGAATCTTTAAATATACAACGCAGTATAGCCCGTGACAGGCAACAAGTCTAACTGGGACTTGAAATTATCACGGTTAGCACTTAAAGACGATATAGCATAAATGTATTGGTTCTTCCATGGAGTTAAGCTGCTTTCTTCTGTGGATGAATTACACGCTGCATTCTTCCGTAGATGAATTATACGCTGCATTCTTCCGTAGATGAATTATACGCTGCTTTCTTCCGTATCTATAGGTATTTTATTCGTATTTTCGTAATTCTAGCAAACCACTATAAGCTTGAAAAGAACAAACAGCAGTGAAGCTTGCAAATTGTAGAAATTAAAATACTCCTTCCATAATTTTATTTCACCAAAATGAAAAAAGTTAAGATCGACACGAATGCATTTCTTAATAATAAAATAAGTAGATTATAATAAAAAAATAAGTGGGCTATAAAATTGAATTAAGTTGAAATAATATTGAAATAAGTGGACTATAATATCTAAATAAGTAATTTTAATAATTTATAAAATAATTTAATAATTTAATTCAACAATAATTAATAATTAATAAATTCATTAATACAACTTAATTAATAATTAATACAGCAATAAATAATTTAATAATACAACAATGATAGTTGGCGCAATGAACAAATATGTAATGTACATGATAAATAACAACAAATAAACAATAAACAATAACAATAAACAACCGATAATTAACAAATTTAGTCACTTTAATTATCAAATTATAATCACTTTTAGTTGTAAATTCAAGATTTGTACTGCTGCGAATAATTTAAACATACAATGTACGGTTTATACCTGTTAATTTTAATTAACAATAATTAAACGAAACATTCTCAAGTTAGTCTCTTGTAAAAATACAACTCCAAGGAAATCTTTTAAGTCATGGAATTCATAACATGATTTATAATTCGATTGTGCATTTATACATGAAGTTGTGCATATAGCCTTCACCACGTACAAACATATTTCATTTTAAACCATCCAACCATCACAATGAGTCAATGATTTAAAAACTAAGTAATATTCTCTAAATCAAGTTCTTTTGATGATTCAAAATTATCTTTGTTTACCATTTAATTAAAAGGAGCACAGTTTTATTATTTTTATAGCACAACCACAACTTTTCGATATTTCTATTAAAATATCTAAAAAATAATTTTAAAATGTTTCTAATTTTAAAATGATCAACAAAATGTTTCTTAGTTCTGTTACTATTATTATTCCAAGTTTCTAATTTAATATTTACCAATTCTTATTTGTATTTTTTTAATAAAATTGTTATTTTTTATAAAACAAAAGTATCAAAATATAACATTTCTTAAGACGTTTTTAAATATTTTATATCGTACGAATGAAGAAGAACTTATAAACATACCTTTTCATCAATCACGATATTCTAAAAATCAAAATTAAGGTGCCAATTAATAATGTGGATATGTAACCTTGGCATTTGAATCCTCAATGAAATAAATGTATTGATCAATAATATCAAGGAAAAGTTGAGCCTCAGTGACGTGATCAATACACTTGGCAGCAATTTTTCTTGCTTTCTGCAAACACGCAAACGCTTCAGCGAAGTCATATATCTGTGGAAACATAAACAAAAAAATTTGAACGAAGTATTTTTTAAGTGTTTTTTATGTTAGCAAAAGTTTCTTTATTATGTAAAATTTCTAAAATTCAAAATAAATTTCAAAATCAAATACATTTTATTTTGAGAAAGAAAAATAAAGAAAAATAAAAAAATAAAGAAAATATAAAGAAGTTCGTACGTGACAAGCAAACAATTTTGTTATTTGGTTCAATAATTGCTCTTTACCTTTTTACCTTCAACAATAAACATAGATTATATTAGATATAATATAATCTTTTAATTAAATAAATTTTATTTTTTAAATAAATCTAACTTATTACTTTGTTGGCAACTAAAGTTCAGTTTTTATTCGAACTTTGATAAGGTTTTCGATTTATCGATCAGGATTCTTCTGTTGCGACTGTTTTGACGAATTGCCCCATTACTTGCGTAAAATCGACGATTTGGATAATGCTTAACAAAGCGAATTTCGTCCTCGTACATATATTTTTGTTAACTTGATAATTTTCTACATTTTTTCTTATAAGCCGTCTGTACTAAATATTGTCTATAGCCGATGGAACACTATTGTATATACGGACATATAAGTTTCAGAGTGCACGTGTGATCTCAATACTTGAATTCGATAATATTTGTAAATATTTAAGCTAATGGTATTTCTTTGTTATCAACACATTTTAAAACAGGATATAAAGCTTTTGTATACGGAGTCCCCTGAGTATCACTCTGTTTTCCATACATACTGTTAGAAACTGACGTAAATTTGATCAACTTCACTGGGTCTCACTTGAGACAGGATCATTTTGTCATTATCAGCTGCGATCCAGAATCGCAGGCTGATAATGATTGTAGGATGATATACACAGCACACAGTGTGTATAATTTCGCTTTTAAAAAGCCTAAATAGGGATATGTTAAGAGCATACAAAGAAGCAAATATCACTGCACGAACCTGGTTATATTTTTCCGCAGCGTCTATACAATAAAACACTGGTATCCGCAAATCTTAGAAAGGACACTTTAGATTACAGTAAATATATCCAGATTATCGGCAGATGCCAGCCATGTTGCAAAAGTTGCAAACTTTTGGAAACGTAGCAGCGTTTTGTTGCTACGACTTTAAGCAACAAGACGCAATTATTTTACGCAATCAATGCGGATGCAATATGCATAACGAATAACTGCATGCATCTTGCGACATGTATGATCTACTTCAAATAATTTGTCGAAGAAACATAAAGTGGGCCAAATATACGGATTAACAATTGCAGAGCGGACATTAAGCGTAAAGATGCAACAGACGGTGCGGTACATAATGCTCTTTCACATGCTGATGAAAATACTGATGCCTACTTTAATTACACTGTAATTGAGTGTGGTTAGAAGGAAGTTATGAATAGAAAATAAAGAGAAATGCGTTATATAAATTTAAAGTATATTTTACTATGTAATTACACAAGCAAAAACAAAAATTAAATAATCCCATATTTAATTAAAGGATTCCTTATTCCAATATCATGGAGTTTGTGTTTAGTAACTACATGGTAAAATACTAAACTCATGATGTTTATTTATGCAATAGTTGGCTATGGCAATCCAGTCTAGATGATTTTTGCTAATATCGCTACGACGATTATTTGATTTTAACCTTGATAAATACTTATTACAATACCTATATGTTGCTAAATAAACTATTTTGCTCGAATTACAAGATAGTTCTGTAATCAAAATGGTTTTCAAAAGTTAACATGATATAATATACATTATGCCATATTAAAAGAATTGAGAAAGTTTTTACGGTGGTAAAAACTATCAGAATGTTTTATTGTGTAAGCGGACAACCGTTCCCAGCAAGCAAAAGTTCAACAAATTTTAAAAATTGAACAAATCGAGATAAGTCAACGTAAAATTTATTGTTACAAATTTTCGATCACTACTGCGATTATCATCATGAACATAACAATGTACAATTACAATCAAAAATATATAGCGAACAATGATCTGGTAGAAAGCAACTATCAAGTTAGTTAGAAAAAACAAACATGCCGTTAGAGGTTAGATGGATTGGAACATCTGGTTTATTACCCTCAATATTATTGGCAGGATCGTGATATCGAAAAATAATTGGCTCCTTAATTTTTTTATAGTCTTATCACTTTCGTGAGCTAACCCCTGCGCCGACAAAATTTATATCGTGTCCATGAGCAGCAAAGTGGTTCCACACAGCTGAGCTGGTTTGTACTAGCCGTATTGCGCGTTTATGCCCTAATAACCAAACAGCAAGCTTTTCACTTGTTTGACCAATGTAACGTAAACCACAATCATTACATGAAATACTGTAGATTCCTCCAAATTTTACATATTTAGGCTTAATTTTGCATAACCCATAAATACTGGGCCCCTCTTACAAGATACCGTACTATGTGAGCAAGTGCTTCTGTATGTCTTACGAATAACACTGAAGATCGAATGCGTGGCCACTCCAGAAGAGAAAATTTACATATCGTGTTTCAGGCCTAGAGTAGCTGACAGATCTAAACTCATCATTTCTGCATTATGAGAGCTTTTAATTGTCCATAGAGGGTAATTCGAGTCAAACAGCGATTACACTATTAAATTCATTTTTACGGGCGTCTTCAGTTCGGAGAATAACGTTTGTACAATTTGTTTCTCAGTTAAACTTGTACAACGTTTTATATAAGTTTAGCTGAGAACAAACCAGATGCAAACATAGCCCTCAAGCGTGCTGTTGTCCTCACACAGTGTGTCCTGCAACGATTGCCGACCTTCAAAACTTCATTAATTCGTAAGACACTAGAACGTCGTTTAACCTTATGGCAAAGTGGATGCATCGCTGAACTATTTTGTGAAGCAAATTATCTTCAACACCAAATCCTAAATCAAAGTTTTAAAAATTATAACAACTTTATTAAACGTTGCCGAAAATTAATTACAAAAGTTCGCTTATCAGTCAGCACCGCAGTTTTTGAAAACAAAGGTGAATGGCCTTTGTTTTAGAAAACAAAGGCCATTCACTTATTCATTTAGAAAACAAAGGCCACCGTTCCAAAAGGAATCGTGTGTCCGTTCCTTTTTCTAGTTATGCAAAATCTATATAAAGATCTACCAAGTCAATGCTAGGAACAGAAGTAATATTCGACTGAGAAATTTACACAATGGGACCCATTTGCGATGCCAGCTTTCGCACTCTCATTACTACTCATTATATAAAAAATTCGATGTGATGTTCCATGTGTAAAGCAAAAATGATACGCAGATGATTCAAACTTTATCGGTTCACTTGATGATCTCACAAAAATATTGAACATATTAATCAATAATGACCCAAGATACGAATATTTTATTAATCGCGAAAAGACCTTACTATTGTTCGTTCCCCAATTTCAAAAGATTTACTTCCTTCACCTGACATAAGAAATACTACTGGAACAACCATACTTTGCGTTCCTATAGAGACAAGAAACTTGGAGAAAGAATTAATCAAAAATCTAGCTTTGAAATGGTCCACACTTATCGATAAATTTACCACGATAGCTTATGTTGACGCACACGCTGATTTTCTGGCTTGATAAACTCTGTACAGATGAATTGGTCATTATTAACGCAAATGTGAATGTGAAAAAGAATGGCTTACTGAGTTAAACAGTACTTTGAAAACGTCATTGCTTTCAGCATTGGCAGATTGAATTCTCGACGATAATTGGTAAATGATCATTATATTACCTCTAAAATTGGGTTGGCTTGGTATATGTAATATTTAAATTCAATTTCAATATATAAATTCAATTTCAATAGATAACATCATCAACAACGGTAACCAAGGCGAAAACACTCCCAGAGGAACAAGACGTACGGCTTTCTTATATCACAAGTAAGCGAGAACATGCATTTTCGAAAAGACTTATCGAAGTTACAGAGCCTCCTAATTCGTGGTTAGAGAACATTTGCTTGCATGCTATAATATCTGCAGCATCATCCTGGCTCAGCTCACTACCACTCGACAGCAAACGTTTACATCTTCCCCAAGACAGTTTAAAGATGCTATCGCTATTCGATATGGTCAAATTTCATCTGACATGGTCGGACAAAATGTGTCCTTGTGGAGAAGACCTGAACATATCCAATACACTCTCATGTAAAACAGGAGGTCTACCGATAATTCGCCACAACGCAATTAGATATATACTTGCAAATGAACTAATGAACGTTTGCCATTCTGTTAAAGTTGAATCGCCTCTTACAACCGTTCCCAGCAAGCAAAAGTTCAACAAATTTTCGACTTCACGTAAATAATGCAAAAGTTCAACAAATTTTCGACTTCACGTAAATAGTGCAAATGGAAAAAATATCAAAATATGTCAACGTATTCATGTAGTTGAGCATGGTGTGTTCATCCCATTTGTCGCTTCAACGTCAGGAGGATCGGGAAAACAAGGCCTGCATCTGCAAAAACACTTGTGTTAATCCAAATACGGTTATCTCTTGAACTAGCTCGCGCTTCTTCTGCTTGCTTGTGAGCACTTCGAACGGGTAGAGAAGACACATTCAAGAGGATACATCTCTCAAAAGCTTCGAGTGTTAAATTAATTTCAAGCGGGAAAAGGATATTTGCCAGACAGCATTTAACAACAAATTTTAAATTTTCGATTGTGTATTAATAAAGTCTTTTTTCAAATATTATTATTTATTATTTATATTTATTATTTTATTATTTATGCAGAATTATCTGTATAAATAAATTGTTTCAAGGATATCAACTATTACGATAATTCGAATAATAATTAACTATGTAAAAGGTAAATACATAAAAATATATAATTTTTATATTGGCTTACGTTGGCATAAATTTAGCTCATCGTTTTCACTTTCTAATATATATAGTGGGTATTTCGAGTATATAATTGCCCCTCAAGGTCTATTGTAGACTCTTCCATATATTTGTATATAAAAGATTTTCTAATTGAGGAAAGAAGTACTTTTTTATTATTAAAACGTTTCGACTATTGTCTTCATCAGTTAATACACTAATGTGTGCATTAACTGATGAAGACAATAGTCGAAACGTTTTAATAATAAAAAAGTACTTCTTTCCTCAATTAGAAAATCTTATATATATATATATTATATATATAATTTCCTCTTTAATATTCAAATTTGGGTTGTACAATTCAAAGTACCGTTACTACTTTGGTTGAAAACAGTAATGAAATGCATATAATTTATGCTATAAATTATATGCATAATGCTTTCATACTCAATGATGTTATGTTTGTCTTAATTAATTTAATAAAAATGATCACTAGAAAATATATTCTAAAGATAAAAATTATTCTTGGTTATTATATATATATATATATATATATAATCATGAGTTTTTTTGTAAAAGTGTTTTGTTTATTGAACATCAAATAAATTATTATTTATTAATAATTTATTATTTGTTATTGCACATTGATAACATCAAATAAATAAATTTAACTCAAATAAATTATTAAACTCAAATAAATTAAATTTGTTTACAGGTGTACTAACTGATTTACTGAAAGGAAAAAGAGGCAGGCTACCTGCAAAATCGAACGTATCATTAAATTCAATGTCTGATGCATCAATAAGTATTTTTTGATCACAAATTACTAGATATTTCACGGACTTTCAAGTACCTCAATCACAATTGGATATAGCTCAATTTATTTAATTATCTTAATATAATTATATAAACTATAAATATAGTTTGTGATTTTTTGTAAAATGCTATTGTAAATTGAAATTTCACGCCGTAAGTAATCAAAACAAAGTAAATAAATTTAATGCTAAGATAAACCAAATAATTAAAACACTCGTGGATCTTTCTATAACTCGCATATTAACTTTTTCATACAGCATTGATGTTATTGATCGTGTTTCGAGAAATATAAGAATTTTGCTATTACAAGGAAACCTGATAGCTAAAATAAGTATGAATAAAATAAGTATTTCGTTTCCCAAGTGGGGAAGCGGAATTTGCCAAACAGAATTTTTGTTTGTGTATCAATAAAATCTGGTTTCTTTTAAAAAATAATAATTAATAAGCCAACAGCAGTACGCTACATTTCAGTATTGGTGGACATCATCACCTAATGATCCAATACCTCCGCTTCACGTTTCGGTCCTTTTACTGTTGACTGACGATCAATCGACTCATCTACTTATTGGCAATTATATTTAATGAGCAACGTTCGTCTTGCATTTTGCAAATTTGAAATCATTTCAGATTTTAAATTAAATCAGTGTTAGTAGAAGGTTTTACCTTCAATTTGAAACCTACATATTTTTGAAATTAATTAATAAATTATCAAACTAGTCATGTAATGGATCAGTAGCTGATAAATTTCACCAATACTGAAATGTAACGTACTGCTGTTGGTTTATAGATAGGATTATTGCAATGTGCAGAGTCATAAAAAATTTTAATTTCAATTGACTGCGCAATTAATTTATAATTTTTCATAATAATAAATATTAACGAGAGAAATCACAAGTTTTGGATATTGTAATAAAAAAAGGCTTAAGCTTTTTGAATAAATATTGCCAAGTAAAAATTATAGTTCATTAACAAAGAAGTAATTTTACTTCTTTATTTTTAAAGCAAATGTTGCTCAAAGTTTAAACTTATTTAATAAACCAATTAGACAACTGGTATCTATTAAGAGAAAACCAATAAAGACAATATCTCACTGAGCTCTTGTTAATGTTGTGAGCTCGAACTTACATATTCAGGACTATCTTTATCTCTCACACCCCAATGCAGATTAGAGCTAAGAACAAACATCCTGGATTGATCTGGTCGTTTTAGAAGTGACATGCTTGCTTGAATTAACCGTTTACGCAAATTAGAACCACTTTTATCTGAACTTGTAAAGCATTGCATTTTTTGAACAGCACCAAATATCAAGGTTAATGCCGTAACTTGCTTATGTGAGTCTACAATCGCATCTTCAAATAAAGCGAATGCCTATACACATAATGAGCTTTGCATTATTTAATGGTAAATCTATTAATAATCTTTTAAAATTAATAATGTGCATAGGAAAACCTACAAAGAGTTACATCCTAATTGAATTAACGCTTTTCAATAATCACTTTAATTAAATCTTAATACTTAATCTTAAGATTTAAATGATAATAATTAATAATAATTAATCATTTATTAATAAAAAATTTATAATTATTATAAATAAATTATTTATTTATTAACAATAATTTTTAATTGATAAAAAATATTATTTATTATTTGATAATTATTTGTTCAATATTTAATTTTGTATGCCAATTGATTTAAATAATTTAACAGAAATTAATAAGCTATCAGAGCGATTATTATTCGTAATACTCGTAATTGCACAGCTGAGTTGTTAAACCTTTTGTTATTGATTTCGTACCTTGATATGTAATAAATCGAAATTTACAATGGAAAGAGATTAAATAATTCTCAACTTCAAACTTCTCAATTTCATATTTAATAATAAACAACTTCTTTAATTTTAGCTTAGACGCTAAAATAAAAGTAAATGACATTAGAACTATATTATATATATATTATTCCTTATTGATTAGTTATGAATGGGTGCAATCTCAGTGGCATTTGGCGATTTAAGTAGATACTATTTGTCTTAATTTCCTTATACATTCGTTGTAGCTTCGATAAAATAAATGGACTCCAAATTCATAAATATGGAATCCACATATTAAATCCATATATGGACTATATATAATTTATATTCATATTTAAATAGTTTAACTAAATGATCCATTGGTAAATATATACGAAAATCTGTAAAATGAAAACTGTAGCAATTGATAAAATGGCTACAGTTTATAGTTAAATAAAATATAAAATATAAAATTTTATTTTAAATACACTATCTGGCAAAAACGTTTTAGAGATAAACTCTTTTGCATTAAAAGTTGAGAGCACTAAACAATAATTAATTAAATAGTTGTCGTGTTATAAAAATATTTTACCTGTGTAATAAACTCATACGCGCACGACTCGGATTGTGAAAATTCCAATGATCCAGCAATCATAGCTCCCTGTATTAACAAATTCAACGAAATATCCACGTAGTCGTTTAAAAGTGATGATATTGATGGGTATGAAATTTCCATTAACATACGCTCATAGTAATTCTCCTTGGTTATTAAAGTGCGATAAAGATTAAAAAGCTACAACAACATACATCAACAACGTCTCTTCTAGATTTTATTGATTTGTATAACGCCATCACAAGGCTGGGTAATCTGTAGATAAGCTGTTTGGCTCCTCCAGTCTCAAATTTACACATTACTTCGGAAAACACCTATTATAAATAGTTTTGTTATTTATTTTATATATTTTTGTTATTTAAATAAATAACTGAAATCAATGAGTGAACAGTCAATTTATGATATATATTTAGGGAAATATTAATTAGCTCAATTAATATTAAACATTAAAATATCGTATTTTTTATATACTATATATAAGTATTATTAGATCTCATCAGCTAATGATTCAATACCTACGTTTTAAGTTTCGGACTTTTAATGTTGGCTGACGATCACTCGACTCGCCTGCTTTATTAGCATTTAGATGAACTGTATCAGAGGGAATTATGAAATTCCATGAAGTCTGACCCCGTCAAGAGATAAAACCTCAATGTAATACTGATTTGTACAACGAATCTTTATATCTTTTATAAATATCTCTTATAAATAGAAATAGACAACAAAAATTTCCGTAGTTAATAGTTTTCTTCAAACATTTATGTGATAAACATTTCTGTGAAAATTAATTTAAACTGATTATAATTCAGACTAATTCCGAATCTTGAAATAAATTAGCCGGTACAAATCCTGACGATAAAGATAACCGCTAAATATACGCAATTATTCTAAGGATGGGATAAGGGTTCGTAATATTTTGAATCGATAAGATTCAACAATAATAGTAGAAATTGTTTTTAAAAATAAAAATCAAGACTTGTCCAATGAGTTAAAAATTCATTTTTTTATTAAAATTCATTTATATAATTAATATATTTTCTAATTCATAAATTATTTTTTACTTAATCTTTTAGATTAATTTAAATTTTTAAAAAGTGATATATTATTTTAATTTGTAATCTTTAATAAAATGCTATTAAATTTCCTTTACACAAAAAATTAAATCTCATTTTATTAATTGCTAACAGAAAATTAAAATAGTTAGACATCAAACAACCATAATTAAAACAAATCAAGAAGAATTTGGAGTTGATTCACTCATTTGCATTTTTTGTGGCGTTTTTAATTGACTACATAAATTAATCTTAAAATGTTTCGATTGTTTCGAGAAAACAATCGAAATTCTCGTGAAAATATTAACATTTGAATTAAAACTTAAATGAACATGGCGAAACAACTACCTTGGCAATGTGTTTGTCAAACTTGATAAGAATTTCTAGAATAATTTACATTTTATAAAGAACAAGTGATTTGCTGCAAATATTGCACAAGAATTAAGCAGAAGACAAATTTTGCAGAAATGAATAAGGGTTTGTGGATGTCGAAGGTACAATTTATTGCCCGCTTTATTATCAATTACACAATTTAGAAATACAGAAATTACATACTAAATTACATAAAAACAGCAAGTCTGTTTCTTTTAATGTATTAGTCAAGTACATTAGAAGAATTTTTAAACAATTTCATTTAAAATTTTTCAATGACACAAATAACTACAAAAGTATTTACCTGAATTTCGGTACTTGTTGGTTCCATTTGCAACTCAAAGTAATGTGGAAAGGTCCCCAGTAATTGTTGCTCCGCTAAAATTGTCTGTTCACTTCCAACAATCCAAGGATATGACATCAAAGGATCTAGCAATTTAAGTATTAAACGGATCTAAATTGGATAAAACAAAACACTTTACGTTTTGTAATAACTTAAATCTATATCCATTCAATTTTAATAAAATACATAAGATTTATCATTTTATATTTCATTAATTTTATAATATTTGAAAATCCTAACGTTTTATTTGATAACAAGATACATTGAATAATTTAGAATCATATTTTGATTGAAATTTATTTAATTAAATTGAGTTAAATTATAAATTAAATTAACAAATTTTGTAAAAGATAATTTTCAGGTACATAAATTCTGTAAAGTTTGTACAAACTATTTCCTGTATATATTTTAATAGATAAAATGTTGAATAGATTAAAGTAGAAATTTATAATTGAAATTTAATAGATAACATATATAATATATGCAGTTCTTAAAGTGATCATCATATCTATCCATTCTGAAAGGTTGGATAAAATCACTATCTCGAAAATAATTTTGAATTTCTACTTTAATACATTTTAAATAGATTAAAGTATATTTTAAATAGATTAAATCTATATTACATAGATTAAAGTAGAAATTTATAATTATTTTCGAGATAGTGATTTTATCCAACTTTTTAGATGGGATAGATACGATGATCACTTTAAGAAATTGATATTGAAGAAATTATAAATGGACATATTAATTGATTTGTGGAATAGGACCCTTACAAAAGCTGTAAACTATCAATTTTACTAACATTTTCAGCTTTATTTAACTTTATTCTTTCAGAGTTAAGTGAATTTAGCAGAGTTGTGGCGACGTTGCTCTGACCGTTGTGCTCCATACGTTGTACAATGCTGGCGAACGTTGGTGTCTGAATAAGTTCTAAGATAATCGATTTTTCATTGTTAGGAGACACGAATAGGCGTAAATAGTTAAGAAGTTGAGCGCCAAGTGGACTTTTGCTTGAAATCCTATAAACAAAATTTAGTTAATACTAATTTTATATTAAATTAATAAATTGTTTCAATAAATTTAAATAAAATTTAAATTTCCATTGCAAACACACAGGTCAACAAAATTTAGAATAATATGTTTTGAAAAGATTAATTCAATAAAATTTTATTTATTTTTAGTTTTTATTACATCAATTTTAGTTTCATACATAACGAATAGGTTTCCTGCATATATTTACATATTAATATCAACGTGCCCTTACAGTATATTGATGGTAGCACAAAGATACAGTGTGTATCAATTACTTTTATATGCACGAATTAGTGATGAATTTGATATAAATTGGCTGATAAACATCACCTGTAAGCTGAAGAAACAATTGTTTAATCACATACTTTTTAAATTCAAATATTTTTTGGAATTGTGATACATATATTGTAGAAAAACGATTATAGATATACCGTTATAAATGATTAGACATGTTTATTTATCAAAAGAAACTTTATGTTTAATTATTTTCTAATTATTATTAATTTGAATACTAAAAGAGAATTTAAAATCTAACATATTTAAAATTTTAGTTTAGAATTCATATACATTTTTAAATATTCATAAGAATTTACAAAAATTCATATGAAAATTTATACGAATTTTTGTAAATATACATTGATGAAGAACATCTTAAAGATATATATTTTATTTTGGATTTGTTAATCAAACTTTTAAATATCAAACTAAACAACAAATCAAAGGTCTGTGTACATTGAGTTTAGTAAAACCGTATATTTAATTATATCAATGTGCAAAATGAAACAATGAAGATATCAAAACTTCACTCGCATTATTAATAACATAAAAAATAACACTTTGAATGTAAAATGTAAATGGTTGAAATGACTACATAAACAAAATACGTATTAAAATTATGCGTCGTATTCATTGTATTTATTTTTTTATAAATATTTTAAAATTATTGAATATTAATAAATGATGTACTCGCAAAGAAATATTACTTGGTTGCATTAGCAATACTAAGATAATCTTCCACTGATTTTGCAGTCTCTACGGCTGTATTTAACTTTTCTAATGTTTCGATATTTGCAGAAAGTGCCATCTTCAAAACACACTTGTATAATCCAATAACTTCATCCCGGGATATACATGCACTGTTCTAAAAATAAAATTATGTAAAATTGTTATATTTTAATTATAATGTAAAAAAAAGTTGTAAATCATGTTATTACACGTGTTTAGTAAACCTAAAAAATGTAGGCTAAAAAGGTATAGCCCACATTCAGTCCACATTTGGAGACTAAATGTGGACTAAAAAAGGGAGGAAAATATCGAAAGTTAAAATCTAGGCTTAGCTAACATATACTGAAACCACATGAATATAAAATATTGTAAATTATTTACTTTAGAATTTAAGAATTTATTATTGAAGGAAATAAGGCAATATTAAATCAAAAGCTATTAGAAAGAGAAGAATTTTGGATTAAAACGCTTAATTCCATGTACCCATTAGAATTGAATGACGTGATAAAAGGAATTGGCAGAAGTAGTATAATACATAATAAACAACTATATTATAATAATCCGGTTAAACGCAAACCAAGAAGTCATGGTGATAAAAGGAATAAGAAAAATAGAGTTAAAAATATTAAAAAGATATGTATATAAATGAACAATTAGAAATATTAAAACAACTTTTAAGAGATAATAAGCTAAAAGATCTTTATGTAAATATAAGAAGTTTTTCTAAAGATATCATATGTTCAATAAATCAAAAATTAATTAACGACTATGATAGGCTAAGTTGTATAATAGACAGTTATTGTAATACAAAATACTATAATCGTACAATAAATGTAAATAATAACAATAGAAAATATACATTAACCAAAACTTCATTAATAAATGTATAGATAACATAAATATAGCAGGAATTTTAAATAATTCTAAAATTAAAGAAATAATAGGGTCAGATTTAAGTAAATATATTCCTAAAATAAGGTATAAACTCCTACCACCATTAGGACGAAAAATTTGTAATTATAATACAGAATCGAAATCAATATGTAACGATAATATTAGAAACATAATGGAAACAGAATGCGATTGCAAAAGTTAATAATAAGAAATGTAAAGGGATAATAGAATCTATAAATCTGTAAATTATTTCAATCGTAAAACGCTTTTTTAAAACAAACAAATTATCAATCATATCATATATATAATTAATATAATTAATATATATAATAATATATAATTAATATAAGAACTTTATATGAACTTTTTAAGTTCATAGGTTCTTGGCTACCGTTATCTATCTGTAACGTGATGATTTAATTTTTAAAATTAAAAGCGTCAATAATATTGTATTGAAATACAATATTATATAATATAAATATACTCACTTTAATAATGTTTTCTGAGTATTCCGTGCATTTCGATATCATTTTACTTTCAGTGAATAGCTTAGAGCCCTCTTCAGTATGTGAGAATTCCGCTAATCTAGTTGTCAACGAAGACAATAGCGTATCAACACTAATGGTTGCATGCAATGTCATTAATGTAGTCATTAATTTTTCGAAAGTGTGAATGTGAAAAAAGTCTGGAAACGCCTTAAAAAGAAATACAATTAAAAAACAAGAATTTAGTTAAATTACCTGAATTATGCATTCAAAAATATACTCCTGAGCAAGGCTATCTCTACAACTGACAAGTTGCACACAAATAAAAGGCAGAATTTTCTAAATTTATATTGAATCTGGTAAATTTAAAAGTTTAATGCTTAATAATTACTTAATGAAAAATCATTTAAAAAATAAAAAATCAATCAAAATGTTTATAGATGTTTATACGAATAATCTTATATTTTGTTTAATTATTTACATTATTAAATTGAATTTATTTCATTATTTTATATTCGTTGGATTAATACAGCACTATGCAGAGAAAGGATAGACTATCTTATTCACAAACCATCAGCCCTACCTTTCATTGTTTAACAACTAATTCTCTACTCGACATATTACTGATACATAAGATGTGGTTGTTATAACCCATCTGTAATATGCAGTCATGCCAAAAACTGACCACCTCTCATGACCTAATTCGGTTGTGGATAGAGAAACTTACGTTGCTTAGAAGGAAGTTTCACTTTGATCCAATCAGAGTGGCTTTCTTTCGGGCAGAAAGAAAGCCACTCTTTTTTTATATATTGAATCTGGTAAATTTAAAAGTTTAATGCTTAATAATTACTTAATGAAAAATCATTTAAAAAATAAAAAATCAATCAAAATGTTTATAGATGTTTATACGAGTAATCATATATTTTGTTTAATTATTTACATTATTAAATTGAATTTATTTCATTATTTTATATTCACAGAAAATAAGATTAGAAAATTTACAAAAATTAATATGAAAATATGTTTTATAAATAAATTTACAAATTTTGAAATATTAAAAGCAAATAATAGATTATCATGTTCGAAATTTTCGCGGATAAATTAAAAAATTGTAATTATAGATATTCCTGTTTTAAGCGAATCTCAACTTGGGTCATCATCACAGACAAAAAAATGTGACGGATGCAATGGTTCTTTTGCCGAGTGCAAGGGCTGTGTCTGTGTTAAAGCAGACAGGTTATGCACTGCATGAAGTGCTGTTGGTTGCTCAAATAGGGATCAAACTTCCAGCTCACTAACTTCGTTGTCTGAAAATACACAAGGTTTGGAACATTTAATTGCCTGTTCAAACAATGATTGTTCGGTAATGGTTAAAATTTGGTTACCCCGAGTTCTTCCTAAGGATTTTCTTACCTTAATGTGTACTTTCTTTCAGCCGAAATAACTTCTTTGCAGTCGAATATTGCTTCACTTGGAGATACGATTAATAGCGCTTCTAAGTTGAATAATCAAACAAATTCGAAACCTGGCATCACAAACTTCTGGGTGGATGTAGCGAGATCACCTCTTAAACGGATAGTACATGAGCATGTCGGAAAACGTTAATTGCAAAGGTAAATGCATGCTCCGATAAAATGTCTACCGAGGGAATATCGAAAGCTATTGATGAAGCTGCCTTTATGGCCTCTAATGTAATTTTCACTAACGTTCCAACTGATTGTTTAGAATCAAAAAACATTGTTAAGATTTTGAATACTATAGGGATTCCCTTAACGCATTCTGATATCAAGCGAATCGTACGCCTATTTTCCCAAAAGCAAGACCGCTATCCATGCGTAAAAGTAAGGTTAAATGAATTTCTGGTAAAAAGTATCCTTAATGTTAAAAGCAAATTGGAGTCTTTCGATGATTATAAGGACGCATTTGTCCTTCTTGACTTGTCAAAACCTGAAAGAGAACATCAGCGAATACTAAATTAGGAAAAATAATTAAAATGATCGGTTTTACATAAAAAATAGTAAGATTGTTCGTTTTGAAAGCCCTAATACTACTTCGGGTAATAAAATATCACCCAAATGTTTGGGTGATATTTTTGTCTTTATATGGTTTCTTCATAAGCGTTCCATATTTCCTCACTTACATCTGTTTGACAGGTAGCAGTACCATCGATTTCATCTATGCTAACTTTAATGAAATTACAATAGAATCAGCGTTAGATTACATTTGGACAAAATTCAGAAAGCATTAACCAGTATGAATTGAAATAAGTTGTTCAGAATAAGTTCATAGCAGCTGCACTAATTCCTTTAATCAATTAAGTAGGAAGTTGAATGTTTAGGCAATCGATGTAAATTCTATGAACAATGCTTATAATTTAGTAGATTCTGGCGATGCTAATATTAAATTTGACATGTGGTTTGAAATAATTCAAAAGGCGTGTTTAATCAAGATTATTTATAGACGACATTCTCTAATTTTAATAAACCTGGAGTTGCGCGCGATAAAGGTAGAATTATTACATTATCGTAGTTTTTTAAGAAGAGATGAAGCATATCGGCCTTTATATGTTAAATTAAAAAACGAATACAACATGAAAATATGAACGCTTATAATGGTTGTAAATGCACACAATAATAACATGATACTAGAACAGGCACGTTTGATGTTGTGGAAGTTAGATCCTAGTCGTCGTTCAGTGAGTACTTTTGTCAGTGTATCCATTTCTAAATGGGAACAACATTTAAGTAATTTATATAATTCCAATATTGGAGATAAAAAACCTTATAGCTCTTTCAGTAGATCATAAGGCCTCTAGCAGAGCTAAGCTACTTGAACGCTTATTTTAAAGTCTGTGAAATCTAATTATTTTTACAACACATGTCTGATAGAAAGGCAATCGGCAATGATGGTATATTAAACGTATTTGGTTAGTCTTAGCTAGTTTTCTTGTGATGTTATTTAATCAGGTCTTGATAAAATATTTTCCCCGTATCGTGGAAGAAGATGATTCTAAGAATACTCTTTAAAGGTGGTAATGATCCTCGTAATCTAAATAATTACAGAGGTATCGCAATACTAAGTCAACTATATAAGTAATTTGACACTATCATAAGCTGTAGACTTGCAGTCTATGCATTAAACTTTTTCCCAATCGAGTAACATGGTTTTTGACCAGGTTTCTCTACAAAAAGTGATGTCTCCATCTTAAGAAACGCTGTTCAAGAAGCTCGTTAAAATCACCTTCCTTTGTAGGGATCGAGAAGTATTTGTAGATCTTGATTATATTTGTAGTATTTGTTGATCTTGAAATATTTGTAGATCTTGATTCTGGGATAGAGATTTCGATCCGAGAATATTCGTAGATTTTACAATGGCATTCAATTGCATTGACAGAGATTTGCTTATCCGAAAATTAATAACCGTACTTAGACTAAAAAGCTATATCATACATGTACTATATCAGATTATCTCTCATCGAATTGTACGAGTCTTTAATTGGATAAATTATTCAGATTACTTTCAACAAATTACGAGCGTTCCTAAGGGAACGTATTGTATAGCGAATGGTTTGCAGGTTAATCTAGTGAAAACTAAAGTGTTAAAATTCCTAGGGAATGGTAGGTTATCACAAAATGATGTTTTTACCTATGACGGACTGAATTTGCAAATGTGTACGCAATTCCGCTATCTTGGCTTTGATATGTCCTCTAAGTGGAGTTTTACTAATTATTTTGATATAATTGCTTGTAAGGTTGCTTCTTGTATGAGTACGATCAATCTTTTACGTTCAACAAACTATCCTAGAGCCATTAAATAGTTCTAAATGATGTATCTTCCAATATGGGTTATCGGCTATTCGGCAGGATTTGTCTATTCAGAATTTGAGCAAATTGATAGAATAAAATAAAATTTCCTTAAATTCTTCTTTTGCTTGTCCCGCAAGGTTTCGTCTTCGAAATTAGCTGATCTTACTAAAGAGCAACCTCTGTTGTTTCGTTCGCCATAATAGAGACGTCGGCGTTTCGTTCGCGTGTATCGAATTGGAATTCGAAGCAACTCTTACTGGATAGTGATATCCAAATTACGCCTGCAGTTGAATTCCCGAATATTTGGAAGTTTGGTAGTCAAAGAAGCGAGCATGTATAATGAGATTGTCTCTTGACGGTTTTCATAGAAAGTTTAGCTCAAATATAATTATGTGCCATACACAAGAATCCGCCTGTATTTGTAAATACTGTTTATGTATATGCCAACAGCACTTAAATGCTCGAACTTGCATTTATTTAAAAACACTATCCCGATTGCAGCTTAACGACTGGTGAATTAGTATTATTAATTTGGTAGATGCTTGTCTATTAAAGTTGAAGTGTTGTAATAACGTTTTGATGTTGATTCTCCATCAACGCCCGTGGCGGCAGATGGTTTATTAAAATAAATTATCTCAGAATATTATGTTAAATATTTTATAATATATTTTGTATTAACATTATATATTAT
>WNNJ02003711.1:0-91687 GCA_012934845.2 Pomphorhynchus laevis
GCTGGATATAGTTATCGGCCGAAAAATAGAGATGTCTTCTAGTGCATCATGCAAATCATCGGAAGTCCCGATCTTCCCGGCTTTCGGCACTATTAAAAGGCGATTGTATCTTTAGAATCTTGGCATGTAACCTGCGGATAAGATCATATTTGCAAGTAAATATATAAATTCAGGTCAAATATTTTAAACATGCAGTATATTCTAAGGGAATCCAGTGAATACAGCGAATATTTGTTTATCGGGGACGGGGGGAATAGTTGTTAGTGGGAAATGTATTGTTGTTCATAATAAATTTAACAATATTGATTCGACTGGGCCAATGTTCAAATATGGATAAAGGGTATTGTTGTTCATAATAAATTTAACAATATTGATTCGACTGGGCCAATGTTCAAATATGGATAAAGGGTAGAATATTAATAAAAACTGATTATATCAAATTAGTATATATCGAAAAGGGGGAATATTTAGTAAGTACAAGCTGTAATACATAGTGTAGTAAATAATATAAATTCAGGTCAAATATTTTAAAGATGCAGTATATTCTAAGGGAAACCTTTGAATACAGCGAATATTTGTTTATCGGGGACAGGGGGTAAAAGGGGTCAGTGAGGAATGTATTGTTGTTCATAATAAATTTAACAATATTGATTCGACTGGGCCAGTGTTCAAATATGGATAAAACAACACTTAGTACTTGAGTGATAAACATTTATATCACTCAATCATTCACTTTGCAAAGTACAGTTTTACTATTCAAAGTGGTTCATTTTTTTAAATTTAACTCTAAGAAGTTGATGACGTCACTACAAATTCGAACTGATGATTTTTTGAACATTTTTTTTCATTCACAACGTGATTGTGAATCAGTAACATACATTTTGATAGGCTTGTAAAATATATTTCGGCCCGATTTAATCGCCACATTATTCCAAACTTTTTGAGTCCCTCAATTTTCCCACCACAGGCTTCATTATCAGAGAACCATCAATGAAGGACATTGGGTAATTTAATTTACAGTTATTTGTATTTGAATGATATACTTTATAATCAAATTTCATCCGAGGAAATGCGTCATTAGCATGTATTTGGTCCTGCTGCTATGTTTAGTGTACGAATAGGTGTCGAATCCTGATAACATAGCAATTCCTTCTAATGACCTATAATCCTTATTGTGATACATCGTCTATTATTTATTAGTCAATTTATAAACATTGACTTTTGTTTTAAATTTCAATTTTAAATTTTAACTTGATATAAGTTGTATAAAGTATTATATAACAATCATTTATTATTTATAATTATTTCCTATTTAATTATTTATTATTTATCAGTATATTTTATTTATAAATAATTTAATATACGTAGATTCAGTTACCTAATCTGGTCTACCTGATCTAATTTATTAAAATCATTACTGCAATTATATTATTCATTATTCATCGATATATGTATTGAATATGAGTGAACCGGCTTAAATTGATATATAATAATATGTTATTCAAAACGTTTCGCCGTAATTAGCTTCTTCAATAGTATTTGAAAATATCAAATATCAATGGGCACGGTTTTAAATAATTGATTTTGAAGAATATTGACCAAACACTCGCATTCGAACAATTATGGGTGTTTCAAGTTGTCAGCTTGAGTAATGCTAGTATCAATCAAGCGTATGCTCTATATTTAGCAAAATGATATGTGATTTCGCTGTTTTAAAAATGAATTTAGGTATTGAAAACATTTAGCCAACAATGTAGAAAATAAAGCTGATCCAAGCAAATATCGATTGCTAATGATAGTTAAATAATTGCGATATTAAAAAACATATGTTGATCCATTTTTGAATTTGGAATTTTGAAGCATGATCGATAAAACACTAATCTATTTTTACATTTTGCTAGTTGCTGCTAGCATCATTTGAGACAAAGCATTTAAAAAGTAAGAAATGATGTGATGTTATTGTACGCTCGTTGCAAAAATTTTAATCTCAAGTTAGAAATCCTAACAGTCTTATAACAGTCTAAAAGATATTTAATTTCTACCGCATTCGTTATAAAGATGTATATTTGGAATATTATGCAATCCCGTATTCTACTGAAATTTGATAAATACTACTAGGTATTTGACAACTATTTCTTTGAATGATATTTTATAAATGGATTATTTAATTAGATATTTAATAATTAATATTAAATTATCGATAATATATATTATAACATGCGCAGTTAATTGTCTATTAAATTATGTCCAATTAAAATAATAATTTGAGTGGATAACTGATAATGACTTTTTTGTCGTCAGTTCGTTCTAGATAAATTAAACGAATTAAGATCGGCGTTAAAAATATTATCTTTCTTTGTGCATTAACATGTGAACTAAATTTACATAATGACCAACATGGTAAAAATATATTTAATTATTAAATAATTAAATTAAATATTATTTTTTAAAGATTAATAAATATTGATTTATATGATATTCATTATATTTAATCAATTAAACAATTAATTTACAATTTTACAATATATTTAATATTATATATTCATCACATTAAATAAATTATTTTAAATTACTATCAATTTGTAAATCATTTTTAGTATATATATGCAATTTATTTGTAGCTTTTCGTTTGAACTAAATGCGAACATATAGTTCATGTCTTTAATAAAGCAAACAATAAAATAATACAAAATTAATACAAAAAGTAAGTTAATATAAAAAATTAATACATTAAAAAAGCATAAGAACAATAACAGTAAAATAAATACCAGGACAATTTACATGTGGTGATAACGGCGCATAAGAGAACAACAAACCATTCTCAAAACGCAATAAAATTCAAAAAATACAATCAAAGTGTGCTAGGTGTAATTTATTGCTTTTCAATGCGCAGATTTTTCTAACAAACTCAAATTATAAGGTCTAGTTTTAAATATTAGCAAATGCACTTATTTCTAAATGAAGTTTAAAGAATCGATATCAAGATATATTTCTTAATCTTAAATGTTGTTTAAAGAACCAAATGATACAGACGGCAAGCAAATTTATAGGAGTTAAAAGTTAATAAAATGTCGTTTCTTTAATGATTTTATAAAAATATATCTATCCAAACGACGGTACGTGATCCGATTCCAACAAGCGAACCCGAGTAATCAGCCGTCCCGACAGTATTTTTTATGCCGACTTATTAGTCTCAGTGATTGTAATCTCTGACGGCATTAATTGCTAGTATGACAGCTATTTGTAAATATAACATCAATATTATTTATCTTAAAATAAATTGAACTAAACATATACATATTAAAAGAATTGTTGAACCGTATTTAAAATGTTTTTAATTAGATTTTCTATTTATAATTATATATGTTAATATGTTATCATGTAATGACTAACATAAACCTCGAAACTTAAGAGCTTTTATTTAGAAATCTCCTTTTGTCGGTAGTATAAATGTATTTTAACTAATATTAATGTTGACGTATACAATAATGTTGTATTTTTTACATTAAACTCCCTGTAGGCTAAATTATATTTATAGTATTTAAATAAAAATGACATCTATATCGATTTTAATTTAAACAAAATCGAAAATGAACAGAAAACGTAAAATATCATATTATTGCTTCTATTTCCGTAGCATACTCGATGAACTGCAAGATATAGCCTTTTTGGTCCAAGCAACGTTGATCATGGCTTCTTTGTTTGTTTAGGCTTTGTGGATTAAAGTGTAAATACCCATCGTCGTCTACATTCCAATTGCGCTGTTAAAAGAAAAACACAATTAGCTTTAATTAACACCAAAACGTTTCGTAGACGCGAATTCAACGGATATAAGAGTTTAAGAATAAATAAGAATACTAATGTGGTGTTCCATCAGAATGTATCATCAGATAAAAATGATAATATCAGATAAAATGATAATTTTTTAAATTTAAAGCATTTCAAACATGCATGCTTTTTTACATACTTCGTCGGAAACTTAACCCGAAATACGCCTACCACAGACGCCTAGCCCACAATAGGGCGTATCGACCTTAGCCTACTCATCACTACAGGTGATCTCATAAGTGTGGCCCTGTAGCTACAGTTCTTCGATAATACTTAATCATTAGTAAACGTTTGAAAGGAATTCGCTCAGCGCACTGATGATACTAGTTTGTAATAAAAGCATGCAGGTTTACACTTTCCTGATAATGTGAATTAAAAAAGTTGTATTGAAATTCTTTCTGATTAATATAACGCCACCAGTAGTTTTCAATTCATATAATCACTATATGTGGTGTGACGAATCTAAGCATCTGCGCTATGTGAAACTGGTACACTCGTGCGACCCGACAAACGAAGACAATAGTTTTCTTACAATCAGACACAGAGTATTTGTGAGATACTATTTTATCACGTTATATTTGTCTCATTACAAAAACTCTATACCAGCTTTGTTACTAATGGGTCTCCAAAATCTCCTGAAACTACCAGTAGTTGCAATTCATATAACCACTATGTGTGGTGTGACGAATCTAAGCATCTGCGCTAGAGCTTTGCTCGTGCTTTGTAGCTAAAGAGTTTTTGCTCGTGCATTGTGTTTCAGCTGTATAAAAGCGTGTTGCTTGTTCAGCAACCTTAGTAAGCTGATAAAGGAATGAACAATAGCACACGTGCTGTCCTGTGAAGCTACTGCTTACGCCAACCCTACTTGATGTAAGGCTAGTCACCGGTGAAGGAGCGTGTACCTAGTGAATTCCTTTCAGAGGTTTACTAAGAATTCTGGAGCGCAGATTCGTCACCCTACATATAGTGGCTATATGAAAAATTAGTAACAAAGCTGGTATAGAGTTTTTGTAATGAGACAAATATAACGTTATAAAATAGTATCTCACAAATACTCTGTGTCTGATTGTAAGAAAACTATTGTCTTCGTTTGTCGGATCGCACGAGTGTACCAGTTTCACATATAAAGGATATGGGTGTCTTGTTTTCTAGCAATCCATATACGGTTAAGCACACCTATTATGCGTGTTCAAAAGCCACAAGTATGGTATGTTTGATAGGTAAAACGTTTATGCATTTGGATAAAGGTGTTTCTAGGATTCTGGCAAATGCTTACATATTGAGTATTTGCTTTATGCATATACGTGTGTATATTCAAGGACGAAATAAGAATACTTTTATACAGCTAAAGAACAATGCACGGCAAAAGCTCTCTAGATACAAAGCTCTAGCACAGATGCTAAAATTCGTCACTCCACACATAGTAGATGTATGAATAAAACTACTGGTGACTTTATATTAACCAGAAAGAATTTCAGTACAACTCTTTTAATTAACACGAAGAGATAAGTGTATAACTGCGTGTTTTTTACAAACTAGTCTCATCAGTGCGCTGAGCGAATTCCTTTCAAACGTTTACTGAGGATTAAGTACTCTCGAAGTTGGGTAGCTACAGGCCTACACTGATGAGACCACATTGTAGTGATAAGTAGACTAAGGTCGAAACGCCTCATTGTAGGCTACGTGACTTTAAACTGAACTTTAAAATTTATTAAATTATTAAAGTAAAGTATTAGAAATACTAGTCAATAATAAGGCTTTTCAAACCTTACTAGCAAAGATATAAATATTGTAAATGTCGATGTCAAGGCAAAACTTTAATAAAATAATTCCTTGTGCATTAATGCTACAAAATAAAAAATATTTTTGAAAACAAAATGATTTTTTATTTTCATTTTTCAAATCAATCTCAGAAACATTTTAAAACACCTTTGACAACTATGATAATCCCTCGAAATAATGCGTTTCAGTATGTAGTTCAGACTATGATTTAGTAAACTTGAGTTAACAAAACGTAGTCGCTAATATTTAAACATAAAATAAGTGATAATTTTTAACTCCTCACCTCACTAATGATTTGTGAAAGCTGCTTTTGACTGTCAAAATGGAGAATATTAATCACGTCTTCAGTACTCAGTTTCTCAAAAGAATTCTCTACACAGGAAGCAATTTCATTCCTAAATAACAGTAAAGATGAGATATTTTCGATTTGAAGTTTTAAGACGATTATAGAACTAATTTTAAAACCCTATTACATTATTATTAAAACTTCCATTAAAATAATTGTATATTGATAGATAGCGGAAGACACCTAAATGAATTTATGTCAAATGATTTCTTAAATGATTTAATATTAAAATTACATAAAAATCAATAAATAACTTTACTGGTAAAATATGTAAGTTAAAATGAATTAAATGCAAACGAAACCTATGAACGTAGTGAGTTATCACAAGTCACTGTTCTATAATGGATAAAAAGGGTATAAAGGTTGAATTAGATAATAAAACTATACCTATATTATATTGGAATCCAAAATTACATAAAAATCCAATAAAACCTAGGTTCATATGTAGTGCGTTTAAATGTACATTAAAACCACTTTCTGTCTATATGAATAAAATACTTAAAGCAATTAAAGCACATTTAAAAAAATATTGTAAGGTAATCGAAATTAATACTGGTATAAAACACTATTTCAGTATTAATTCTACAAAAGAATTCTTAGAACAGACAAAAGGAATAAATTTTCAAAATATAAATACATACGATTTTAGTAGCTTTATACAAATCTAGATTTAGAAGATATTAAAGAAGCGTTTGAAAAATTAATTAATCTTATATTCGAAAAAAGATATACATATATATGTTATAATAACTATAACGCCTATCTAACAAAAATTAAACCATCAAATAAATATAAATATATGGATAAAATTGAATTAATAGAATCCTTAAATATTTTGATAAATCAAAATTATTTAAAAGTAGGGACATCTATATTTAGACAAGTAAAAGGTGATCCAATGGGTGGTAATAATAGCCCAATTATAGCTGACTTGTTTTTATGCTATATAGAATATGAATTTGCTCATAACTGTGTAAAAACTAAATCTAAACTATATAAATATAAGAAATATTTTTTTCGATACATTGATGATATACGTGTATTTAATTCTAATAATTTTTATTCAATATAGTATGTTTTTTATGTGCATACATTGTATTGCTGCAACTGATAAGGCTTCTCAAAGCCTAAACGGTACGCCGTATTGCAGTGTAGAAGCATAAATAATATAATTATAATATATTTAATATATAATATATTATAAGATATAATACTATATATATTTATATTAATATTATATATTTATAGTTATATATTTATATTAATACTATATATAGAGAATATACTATATTCTCTATATATACAATACTATATAATATATATTTCGTTTGAATACCGTCGCATGGGATCCATATTGAATGCAGATTGATATTAGTTTAAAGAAATACCAGGAATACTGGTGTTCCTGGTATTTCTTTAAACTAATATACAATACTATATATAGAGAGAGAATCAGATAGGTGTAATAGACAGTCCTGGTTGAATCAAACCTCTAATTTATTTATTGTCTGATGATCATATGTAGCAATGCTATTTCCTTGGCAATTTATTATATTGATAAGTTAATGATCCTGATTATGTATATTACACTTAAAAAAATCACTGCATTGCATTAACTTATAAGGGGCAAGCTATGTCATGCAATTAACATATAGTGAATTCTTTCTGCTTTAATCTATATAGTTTTTCATGTGTACGAATTTAGGCTTCTCTAAGCCGAAACAGTATACCGTCTTACAGTGTTGAAGCATACAATTCTTTATGTATAGAGAGAAGCAGATAGGTGTATAGACAATCCTGGTTAAATCAAACTTCTAATATATAAAAGAATTTTTAAGAAATATTTACTCTAATATATAATGTTGACTTTATATGTTCGATCTCACTATTTTATATGTATCATGTATTAATAACATAATATTTATAAAAAGTATAAATCGCATTCAGAAAAATCACTCACAATTAAATGTCTACAGTTAAAAATAAAACCCACAAAATATAAATTATAAACACTTGCCTAACTGACATAATTAGCCGGTCCACAAAGAATCGTATATATGGCGAGGGAGCAGTATCCCTGCACAAGTATATCTATGTAAACACAAATTTAAATTTAATAAAAGCTTAATTTCACTAGTCAATTCTATATAATCTAAAGAAAGGCATCTTTACATAAATATAGTTTGATATAAATATATAAATATTGTTTGATATTAAAATATCAAAATATTCAATTATCATATTTTGTAGAAAGCAAAATATATATATTTATATTATAGCAAAATGTTGCTCTATTAAAATAGCAAAATATTTTATTTTTGAGTGTCAATATATATATATATGAATACGCGATTAAAACAAGAAAACTTTGAAAATGTTTTACAGAAATAAAATGCAGTTTTTATATTCATCAAACAGATAAATAAGAAATAAAAAGAATAAATGAAAATTTGAATAAGAAATTTTAAAGTAGAAAATTATTATAACCCTTTAAATAAATTTTAAGTCTGCAAGTAAAAAATAAAGTAGTTGAAACTCCATAAAAATATGAAAAAGGCACTGATAAATGCATCATCTTGAGACAAAATAACGTACTTGTTATGGATAGTTCTAAGATTTAGCAAACACGGAATTTCCTGAATCTGAAGCGTTGTAGTTACTCCATTCTCGGATTCAGTTAAAAGTATATTTTCAAAAAAATAGACATTATTTGTTGTTTAAAAGATTGTAAAATGTCGGATCTGTTAGAAGGATGTAGATATTAAATTATAATGTATAATTATTATACAAAGTTAATCATATTAATTAAATTAAAAATAGTTACAGATGATTTTAAATTATTCATAATTGAAAGTTTTAGTTCTAAATATTTTTAAAAATTTAACTTTTAATCTATATTTGATTTTGAAATTTATAGACATTTGTCTAGAACGAAAATCTGGTATGCACACTACAAACTGTATAATTTCCAACATAATTATGTAACATACTCCGGATATATCAAAAAGAAATTAATTTTCTACAGTTTGCATTTAGTTAAAAATATCGCAGTTATGATTTCATATTTTCAAATTTAATCGAACAGTGTATAGATTAGAACAACCACTTGTATGAAGAAATTATCAAAAGAAAATATTCACGAATTTCGACAAACCTCACAATCTTCATATGATCGAAGAAAATCTTAAAAATGATGGATAGTCAATAAAATTATTAAAGAGAATCAATAAAACAGTATATATACTAATAAACATCAATATATAGTAATAAAACAGTATATTCATTTTATATTTAATTATATTATTTATTTTATAAATTATATCATTTATTTAATATATTATTAAATTACTCAGATGTAAATATCGTCAATCACAAAATTGTAAATCTTGAACATTTCTTTGAATAAATTGAAGAAAGCGCAACATTTTGTCGCAGATATTAGACTCAGTAAATATATACCTTATTATAATTGCCTTCCATTAGGCATTGCTCTAGCAATACAGCATACTTAAGAAACATATCAGAATACAGATCCTTAGCTGACAACAATTCCAAATCCTTAAGATTAAAACAAATCTTTGATCACGTCATTTCGGCAGCAAACACAAACATACACAGTGAAATTCGGCAAATTTATAGCAGTCCAAAAGATGAATCAAATGTAGAGAAAATATTTCGTATTTAAAGGTAGATGGAGTTGCAGAATCGCTAAGTGAAAAAGATGAGGTAAAATCATTAAGAATAAGTATCTAAAATAATTATTTTTGAAAATAAAACAAAATTTAAATTATATATTTTAATATAATTTTAAAATATTTTATAAAATACGTACATTTTAATTTTATAAAATTTGAATACATTTTAATTTTAATTTAATTTAATATTTTCAAAATCTTTTTGAAAAAATCAATCAAAAGAATATAATATATTATCCACTATAAAAGATATTTGAAAAATAATTTAAATTTATTTATAGTAATGACTTTTTATAATAATATAATTCTTTTTATAAAAGATATTTGAAAAATAATTTAAATTTATTTATAGTAATGATTTTTTATAATAATATAATTCATTTTTATATTTGGAATTATTACACAGAGCATTCATAGATTGTGTATAGCAATCGATTGTATAAGCAATTGTGAACAATAACTGAAATATTAACAGTGCGTGATTACTAAATATAATTACGACTAAATATAAATATGCTTATGAATATAATACAAAAACTAAATATAAATACGATGAATGAGCAGTAATGAACGGCAGCGACAAGTAAAAATATTCATGCTACGATAATTGCTACGATATGGTCAATAGTAAACCCAAAAAATGATTGAATGTATTGCGTCGATTATTTGTATCAAAGAATGATCAATTTGTTAATAATTCGTTGTTAATAATTAATTCAATGTTAATGAATACTTAAAAGCGTGAATATTAAACAATATTACACAATTATATTTTTATAACGATTTGTACATTAAAATAGTCACGAATCGTCGTTACAATGCAATAAAAGACTGTTGCTTGTAAATAACAAACAACTAAAAGCGGTATTGATTTATGTAATTGGAATTAAAAGGTAATTTACATAAATTGTAAAAAGTGTCGCTAAAAGTGCCCAGTATTAATAATTCAAAGTTCTTTGCTTATAAAGTGATCAACGTGGTAAATCAGATCAGCTAACTAAGTTATTATTTTAATTTATTATTAAAACTTAAAATAAAAATTTATTTTAATGAAAGGACTAATAAATACCAGAGTATGACTGAAATGCACAAAATATTTTGATAAATCCGATCATCTAACAGAGTTTATCAGTTAACAGTCTACGCTGCTTCAGACTTTCCTCCTTTTTATGTAGGAAAGGGGAGTATGCTTTATTTGTTTAAACGGGCCATTTTAATATGGAACATGAAAAAGCGCAATTTTATATTTAGTAGATTTTAGAACACGCGTAAGCTTGTACTTTAAGCTATGAGGTATAAGCTTCTCCATTTCTTCCTATTTAGGGCGGAAAGACTGCACAATTATAGGACCAATTAGATGAGCCTACAAAGTTCACAGGTCAATAATAACTTGTCAGTAGAACAGATCAGATAACTAAATCTACGTATTTTATACTATTTATAAATATAAAATAAAGATAAATAATAAATACTTATATAAGATTTTGTACAATTTATATTTAGATAAATTGCAAAAATCAATGTTTTTCGAATTGACTAATAAATAAAAGATCATGTATAATAATAAGGAATACAGATCATCAGGAGGAACTGCTATTCGACTTGACATTATGTAAGGCCAATTATGAACATTTATGGTTTCAATTAAGTATTTGTAAAATACTTAATTTGATGATGACAATGGCTACGTAAAATTTTAATACATATCAAGCAACAAATTATTTTATTTACCTGTGGTCAAAATAATAAATTCTTAATAGACCGAAGAAGAATTCGAAGAATGCAATGTCACATAAATGAATTGCAGAAAAAATTGCTTGTTCAAGAAGCTCTTTGACCAAATTAGCAACAACAGACTGATCACTGGGTGCGGTTAAAATGTCCCATGTTACAAAATTTTGCTAAAATTAAAATTCAATTTAAACTATTATTTTCAAAATCGACACATTAAATTAATTTTGTTAAATTGATTATAGTTTTAAAAAGTATCACGGTCATTATTCTCTAAATGCCGTTTGTTAATGCCATTTTCTCTATTATAGATGGGATACCGTAAATTACGATTGGGCAACTAATGAATAGGAGTATATCGGGACATGCGAACTATAGTACACAAGGTTAAAGCAACTTCCTGCGTCTATATGCATTTTATGGGTTTTTCATTAAAGTGAAAGAATAATGATCAGCGAAACTTCACCAAAATTCAGTAATAGGTACTAAACTAAAAAAAAGTAATCATCTGACGAAATATGATCGCAATTTTATAAGCAAATTTTTAAATGTTCAAAATGTTTTAAGTGCCAAATTTTATGTTAAATGCTTTGCTCTGTCCCTTAAGTTGTTGTACAGGATAATTACATTCACCAAGTCATATAACACAAATTCAAGGTATACCCATAGGCCTTGAATTGAGCAAACAATATACCCAATCTCACTATGATTCAAGCGGTTTTTACTATTTATCAAATAATATCTCATTATAGAAAAATATATATCTATTTATAACTCATAAATCATAAATCATATAAGAACAGTTTACCTTTAACGCATTCAACATGTTACGTCTAGTGATGTTGTCAGTATTCTGTGATAAAAGCACCGGCATTGCCTGCTTATGGAAATCAATTAACTCATCGACATAGGCTTGATTCATCTACGATGTGTAAATAAGAAAAATCAAATTGTTTCATAAAATACTACATTTTCATACAAAATACTACATTTATTCTGATAGTTAAATAATAATCTGTCTTAATTTATTTCTATCCGATAATTTATATTTCGAAATAAAAGAGCCTTTTACGATAATGTGAACTGCATTAACGGCAACAATGAAAACGATTTAAACCTGGACGAAAATGGCAAACTCATTATACAAAAAGCGATTTACGCCATGCATTAAGAACTATTAGACAGGGAGACGTGACCAAATAATCCGTGACCAATATGGCTTATTTAAATACATCACACAACACATTCATTAACCATTTTATGATGGTTAACAAATCCTTCAATGGATAACTACAAAAAATTAGAAGCAATCACTCAAAATAGATTGTAGTCTAATTCATAAATTATAATTCTATGAATTATATTATAAAAAAGAAGCAAATGAGCTACAAGCTCGTGTTGCTTACAAAACATGATAAAATAAAGAACATCAACAAAAAATTCAATCAAATAGTAGTCGCAAATTCCTTTTCTCGGCTTCGATGGCTTTCTTGATAGCATCACTAGATATACTACTAGAGATATCAAGGCACTTTAGTGAATTCAACCCCTTAATTACCCTGGTTGCAAATCGATGGTAAACAGGAATTCTTGTAGTTGGCTTTATTAATTTCCACACATGCCCACGAGTTTCTCGTCTATCATTCACAGATAATAAGCTAGAGAGAACACCAAAGCAATCGAAAACAATTTTGACTGCAGTCGATAAATCAATGGCCGATCTACGATATTTTAATTTGCCGACACGTAGAGATGTCAAACGTTCAGCATATCTCAAATTGGAGAAATTCGGAATCATTCGTGACCCTTTACATAACAAGTTCTTAATGACATGGGATTCCCTTAAAATCTGTGGATAAGTTACAGGTAACCCGTATTCAAGGATAGGTAAAATATAAGAACAAAATAGTCGCTTGAACATTGATAGACTTATCCGATCAAAAGACTTGAAAAACATCCATAAAATATGATAGCCTCGATTACAAATATATCTAGTGTGGACATTAGTTTTTAAGCTACTGGTCATCATCACACCAAGATCCTTGAATTCACCCACTCGGCCTATCTGAATGGAACCTATCTGATACGATGAGTTTAGTGAATAACCAATGGACATATGCGCACATTTAGAGGGGTTAACCCTAAAACTATTTTCCGCTGACCATTTTTCTAGACATGTCAGATCATCTTGAAGGATCTTAATGTCCCTTCCGTCTCTAATACGCCGCCATATCTTAACTTCGTCAGCATACATAACGACATCAGAACTAATTACAGATGGGAGATCATTGATATAGTCAATAAAAATAAATGGGGAGATAACAGCACCCTGTGGAACGCCAGAATGAATAGCGAATGAGGTGGACATATATGCACCTACATGTATTTTGAAAGAGCGTGAACTTAAATAATTTGCAATCCAGGCGGCATACATAGGACAAACACTAAGTGACCTCAATTTGTGAATTAGGCGATCATGCGGAACTGAATCAAAGGCATGAGAGAAATCTACAAAAAGTACATCAGATTGAACTCGTCCATCTAATGAAGACTGTCATGAGTTGGAAGAAATTAAAATGTTACTTATAGTTGATCTATTTGGTCTGAAATCGTGTTGTGAGTCAGTGAGTTTACCGTTGCTTTCCAAATCAGAAGATATGTTTTTGACTATTAGCTTTTCAAGGAACTTACAAATAATACATGTCAAAGCTACTGAGCGATAGTTCTTGCACACTTGTCGATCTCTCATTTTATACACTGGAACTACAATGGACTCCTTGAATTCCTCGAATTGAAGGACTCCTTCAAGAACTCCTTGAAGAACTCCTTGAAGAACTCCTTGAAGAACTCCTTGAAGGACTCCTCGAATTCCTTCCAACGCGAAGGAATTCGAGATTGGAGAATAGAAAACTGAAACATACGGAAAACATATAAATATATTTGAGAAGCAACTTTATTTAAAAGAATTGAGGGAAGTCCGTCCGGACCGGCAGCGATGTTCGGTTTTAATTTACAGAGAAGCTTTAAAACATCTTCAGCATAAAACGACAGATTAGATCGGTCAAATGCATCTAAACCCTTTTCTGATTCAGAACTACACAATGTCCGCGAAGAGCAAAACATCGATGAGAACTCCTGGGCAAATAAGTTTGCCATGACACTTTTACACGTGACCTCGCCTTGAGAATCATCCCTCAACGATACTAGTGGAATATTCGAGCCCCTGATTTTGCGAATGTAAGAGAATAAAGTCTTGCCATCCATAGAACTCAGTTTCTCATCAAACTGACGACGCTTCATTCTCTTGAGAGCGGTAAATCTATTCCTAATTTGTTTGAAAGACTCATAAGATTGTTGTCCACAACGAAATGAAATCCACGCAGGTTTACGTGCGCGTGAGTGATACCGGAGAAGCCCATCAAACCAAGGACAAACTTCCCTATGTGTTTTAAACTTGGGAGAATGCAATATCAGTAAGTTATAGAGTGTGTTCTTAAAAACATACCAAGCCTCGTTTATTCCGCATTTATTCGGATCTGACCATCTAACCAGATTCAATTTGTAGATAATTGCGTCGAAATAAGCCTTCCAGAAGTTCAGAGGCTTACCGTGCATGGGACTGACCGACGATACATTGCTTGCGCATTTAAATGAAAAGGACAGTACGCAATGATCGCTCATCCCCGGTGCAGAAAGATAATCTATGTGAGTAATATCATACTTAAACGAAGACAAGACCACGTCTAGCTGGGCAGACGACTGGCTAGTGAAACGGATGGTTCACGTGCATGCTGATGCAGACCACTGTTGTGTAGAACACTCAATAAAACCGAGTCCGATGCAATGCGACTAGGAGATGAAAACGAGTCTCAATCTATTGAGGGAATATTCAGATCTCCTAAGATTAGGCATTTTTTCTGTTGACCACATAGCTCAATAAGTTCTATTAAATCATCGCTACTTGCCAAAGGAGGACGATAGAACACTAGCACATACATAGAATTGACCTGATCAAGGCACAATTTGAAGTATAAAGCCTTAATCCTATTGGCATCACTAATCGTATGCAAACACACTACATCAATACCTAAACTACAATATAGCAATACACCCCCTCCCCTTCGACCAGATCGATCACAACGAAACAGGTTATATCCATCTATGGATAATAAGCTGTCAGGAACAAGGTCAGAGAGCCAAGATTCACTAAGGGCAATGATATTTGGATGATGAGAAGTAGCTATAACCTTCAATTCATCCATCTTATTAAGAACGCTTCGAACGTTCGAATATATAACTTTGAACCATTTGTGGTTTTTACGATAAGGCGCATTGGATTCTCAGAAAACGTTTTCATAGCGGAGCCAGCTCAATCGTGGACGACGCCGAACTACCCGAAAATTTACAATATGCAGATCAGTTTCTCCAGATTCTATCCGAGCATTTAGCTCAGTCCGAGCACACGCCAGAGACAACGCTCAGCGAAAGACATAGCTGTCAACAACCGACATGGGGACTGCCTCAGTTTAGATCTGCGTTTTAATAACTCACGGACCACTGAAGATGTTCGAAAGACAACTTCCATCAAACGAGAACGTTCTTCAAGATTGTTGCGACGGCCTATAGTAAATATCGCAATAGGGCGAACTTCTGAAATATAGGGATCTTCTGGAGAAATAATAACTCTCAATATTTTTTTGGAATTGTTCAACATCATGGTCCACTCGAGTTTGAGCCACATCAGACGACGACTCATGAACGTTCGTAATAATCAAGCACCGATATCGGGAAGATTCATTAGACTTGCTGGATAATAATGACCTGTGACTATTTAGTGGGTCATTTTGTCGTTGAGAGAATATCTGACTGAAAACTTTTCTAGACTGTTCACTAAAAACTTTTTTAGACTGTTCACCCTCGATTGCAACCTGGTGTGGAATTTCGATAAGATGAGAGTCTATATCATTGTTATCGGATTGTTTCGTGAGAAAAGGTAAGGTAGGCCGTGTGGATCGTGACTTGCCAGCGAAATTGACAGCTTCTTTGGTAGTTACCATTTCCGACTCAGTTTCCATATCCAGACCAGACATAATTTTACTAATTGTGAAATTCGATATCATGTCATCTGGGAGTATGCGGATGGTGTTTTTTATATCTCTCAGGTCCATATCATAAGGATGATTAGACACAATATCGTGACTTGGCCTAGTTTGACAATTTTCACTAGATAGATCATTCGTCCGAGTTGCATCTTTAAGTGCCGCACAACTCCTACCGACGGGGTGAACATCATTGGATTCTCTGGACGTATCAGCAGCAAATATGATATGGGACTCATACGGTACAACCCTTGAGATATTTCTCAATAAAATCTCGAAGCGCTGCAATATCCACAAATAAATTTCTTATCGCACATAGTCGATTGCTCGGACTTCAGAATTGAGACGGTTGTTCAGACATTGCAACTCAAGGAGTCGCAACAAACTTGTTGTATTGTGTACATCGGAGGATTTTTCGTCTTTTCCATTGTCGCGCCTGTCTTCTCGTGCCTTCGTTTACGAGATTTTGTTCCCATTTGGAGGTTGTTTGTTTGAATTTGTTTGAATTTAAGTCTACTATATTTGCGTATTTAGTATTGATTCTCAATACGATCGTGTTATATTCAATGTTAGCAACAGTTTTATATCTTGTATGTTTTTATATTGTTAGGATTTAACAATCAAGACAATTTTTAACTAGTCAATTTTTTAACTAATTATTATTATACATTCAACAATATACGAGCATTAGCTCAAATAGCTGGATCACAATAAGTTTGTAAATAAGTTAATTAGTTATTAAAATAAGGAAATGCAATACGAAACATTGCTTGATCCATTCGTAGTCTTCTTCTAAAAGTACCAAGTGAACTGCATCCAACGGTGTCTGCATCAACGTTGTTCTAAAGCTCAACAATTCTTCTATCAAATTGCATCGTGCCCAATTTCTGTAACCTGTTTCTTCGAATAGCTAAAGAATGACCGCGAAGAACATTTGAACCACGTAATTGAACCCTACTCCGAAGAGGGTGATGATGACGTTGGAATAATTGCCAAACAAGGCACATATCCATGTCCCGACGGGGCCATGTGACGGTCTCAAGTCATAGTGATCTTAGTCTGAATTCATAAGACAGCGACGCCAACGTTGGTGCTAGCTTTGTTGCCCTGCGAAGTACCCTCTCTGATTTCTTATGTTCATGCGCAGTACGTGGGTATACAACCGAAGCTGCATATAAAAATCTACTCAATACATGTGCTAAAATCAGAGGCCGAAGAGCAGTCGGATTAACGCGAACAAACGCGCGTCGAATCATACCTATCATTTTATTGGAGTTGACACAAGCTTGATCAGTGTGCTTTTTGGTTGATAAATTAGAGGTAACCCATACTCCTAAATCTTTGTAACTATCGACACTTTCCACAATACAGCCCTTATATTTGTAACAAACAGATGTTAGTTGCTTGCGAGCATTACTAATAATACGCATGTGTTTGCATTTCGTAACATTTATCACAAGCTTATTAGACGCGGCCCACACTCCACATAATATATGTCAGTTTGCAAATTATCAACATCTTCACATGAATGAATGGGCCGCCATATTTTTGAGTCATCTGCATACAAACATGATCGAGAGCGAATGTACCCAGGCAAATCGTTAACATAAATGCTGAATAAAAGCGGACCCAAAACTGAACCTTGAGGTACTCCAAGGTTCAGAGTACCTCTCGTTGCAAGCTACCGCGATTTTATCGACTACCTATAAAGGTCGCTTATACAATCCCACTCCGACGAAACTCAAGGTCCTGGCAAAATTGCTGAACCTTCCTAATCTCTCTGTTTCCGCCAGACAGGCCCTCTCGAATGTATACTGGAGCACTAGATATAGGTTCCAGCTGAGTAGGTATAGCACGAGTATTGCTCGACTTAATCCTTCTCAGTCTTCTTTTTGGAAGATTTTCAAGAAGGAGAAGTTTGTTTGCCGGAAGGATAGAGCATTGGGTTGGATAGGGAATATAGGCCTTGATTAAGTTTTGGAAGAGTCACTAGCCCTACACAACTATGGAGACACTAAATCACCTCAACCAATTCTGCCTTGGTGTAACTTCAGGAGTAGGGATATATCTGTTACGGATATCCTTAACTCCTGGGGTTTACTCCCGGGGACCTCCAAATCCGTCACTCCACTTTCTTCTAGGGTCTGTCAGCTTTTGACAGCTGATCAGAGAAGAGAGGTGGCCGTAACAATGCTTTTAGCCTCTCCATCCGATGTAGCAGGCATCAATATTAGTAAGCGTGTTTTTATTCCTAAGAAAAAATCCTGCTCATGCCCTAAAGATCTGCAACCCATTTCGATTCAAAATGCCCTCGTGTCGATTTACGAAAAGCGCTTGCGCGTAAAATCCGCGACCATCTGAGTAGACGTAATTTGATCCCTGCAGGTTTTCATGGGTTCGTTAAAGGTCGCTCAGTCCATTCAGCAGTAGGTGAAGTGGAACAGTTTTGTCGGGAGAATAGCCATCGTTTAGTTGTGGCTGTTTTCCTTGACTTTTCTGCTGCATTTGACCGCATCTCCATTTCCTTTGTGATCTCTTCTCTCAGGTCCCTCGGGTTGCCTGCGAGAATTGTGAACAGGGTGGAGATTCTGCTGTACACCAAGCGATTTTACTATGAAGACGACCCTGATGCGCGTCAGTTCTACCCTATTACGGGTGTACATCAAGGTTCTCCACTTTCTCCTATCTTATATCTTTCTGCCTCCATTAACCTATTCAAAATATTAAAACGCGAACAACGTCTTGTGGTGTATGCTGATGACACCACAGCTCTGTTCTCTGGACACAGGTGCAAAGACGTAGTTTCTGACAGCACCCGTTTCTTTTTAAGATTAAAAGACCAGCTACCCAAATCTAATCTTATTTTAAACTCAGTTAAATCGCAGGCGGTTGTCTTTCATGGCACCTCTGCTCCAAAGCAAAAACTTAAGAGATTATCACTCTCTGCGCTCTCCTCCACATTTGCCTCTGAACCACTTCCCACCTTCACAAGTCGAGTAAAATACCTGGGGTTCACCGTTACGGTGAATTGGTCGGCGAAAGCAGACCTGGATAGAGTTAAACGTATCCTGAAGAAAGCTAGGTGGGCCCTGAAACGGGCTCATTATCTGTCATTGAAAGGGAAAACCCAAGTACGCCTTTGGGGTACCTGGGCTTTCTCGGGATTAGTCTTCTTTTCAAGAGAACGTCCCCCAGAGCAAAGGCTAAGGTTTCTTAAGCTCCTCGTCTCTCGTTTACCAAGCATAGTCCGCGCCGATTGGATTCTTCGGAGAGTTAAAGACCCCTGGTGGTTCAGTCGGAAGGCGGCGTGTTGGATCGGTTGGGGACTTAGATCCCTCCAGACCTGAGGCCATGAAATAGAAAGGGAAAATGAAAAAACGAAGGGAAATTCTGTCATTTTTTATCTGAGTTTGTTATGAACTACTTTTTTTATTTTTTTATTCTTGCATGCTATTTTTCGGTGTATTTAATAAAGTCTTTATTAAATGTTGAGTGCTTCAAAACGTTGTTCAATACTATAATAAGACTTCATTTAGAATATGGCATTCAGGCCGCTTTTCCGTGTATCCAAATCGAAATGGAGTGTCTCGATAACATCCTTGTACGCGGATATAAGTTATGTACCACACTAGCTCACATATCATACGCAGAGGGTCTCGTAGAGCTAAGTGTGTGTTCTACCGACCTCGCTTACTATATCTAGACTTGATTTCGATTTATAAGATTATAAAGTGTTATGAGCAATCCCAAATGAATATGGTGTAATCCTTAATAGAGATAGTTGTCAACGTAGTTATAGTATGTGACTAAAAACTCAAGATCATAGGAAATTCTCGAGTGTTCAAGATTGCCGCATCGAACCCTAAAAGTGTGGACAATCTCGTTTTCTTAGGCTTCCAATTCGACAATCGACCTTCACTTAAACTTTCGTTAGAGATAAAGTACGCTCATCTAACTTGATTCTCCGCAACCTCTGTCAAATTCGTAGATTGATCGATTTTCCTCTTTTGTATGATTCTCATATCTTCTCTCCTTTTTTCTAGCTCGATTATTGTCTTAGTCTATTCTCCAACTTACCTAAATCCACTCTTATTTCCCAACAACGCATCGTCAACGCAGCCGTCTGAATTGTCCTTCGTCATCGTTGTTTTGATCATACATCTCACCATCTTGCTTCTCTTGATTTGCCTACCATTTATTGTCGTGTTCAAATCCGTCTTCTTCTCGTTACTTTCCGCCTTGTAACTTGTCATACCGCTTCATTTTTAAACCTTCCTTTTATCGATAATTCTCGTCCTGTTTACTGATCCTTGCGTTCCTGTAATTCCCTTATTTTACATGTTCCAAACTACTCTACCTCCTTTGGATTCTGCTCCTTCATGGTGGTTGCTCCTCTATCGTGGAATCATCTGCCTATTCAGATACGCCATTCAACCTCCCTGCCCTGCTTCAAACGCCAAATTTGATCCAATTTAAACAATTCATCTGCTTGACTTTTTCATGTTTTGTTAGTGGACTTGTAAGCGTGCATCTGGCACACATTTGCCACGTTAAATAAATTATTATACGATCAAGGAGTTCCAAAAATCAGCCCGCAATTGGATTGCTCTTCCTGATCAATATATCGTTCGAACTGCATACCCAGGAATCTGGCAGTTTTTAGATTACTTTTGTCATGCACATTTTACTGTAATTCAGGTATCGATGAGAAGGCAAAACAGCCCTTACGGCTAAAGGCTTGTAGACAGCGATGTAGAGATTATATGATTATTGTTTTATGATTTATAATATAAAAATCACTTATTCTATGCATAGTATACGCTGTAGATGTTTCTTTACAAATTTCTTATATAAATTTAATATTCTATGTCAGATATGTAGGCGATACTTTTTTCGGTTTTGCCCTTCAACAAAACATAAGTCACAGATTATAAAATCCAAAGTCAATAGTATTGATCACAATATTAAATGGACCGTCAATTTTTTTAGTGATGATGGCATTTCGTTTATGTATGTGAAAGTCTGACGCTCTATTGATGTTCTTGGGTAATGTTTAGTTAAATTCCGCATTTTTCCTGCTCTCATATTTTGCACAACGGAAGGTATTAGTAAGATACGTAGGTGTTTATTCTGCTTTCGACCGCTGATAATCATATTACGAGATATTTAATTTTTATTTTTTTAGAAAATAAAACTTAAAAATAAAAATGTGTAGTGCATATTACGACCGGAAACGTCAAATACCTCATCAATAGACAATTGTTTATAACATATAAAAAGTATATCAAGTAAAACTTATGACAAACGATTCTTTAACATGTGTACATATTATTCTAATAATATTATAATTATATTAATATATTATTATGATATTTTATTATATTAATTAATTATATTAATTAATTATATTAATTAATTATATTATTATAATATAAAAATATTTTAATTATATTATATTATATGTATATTATATCCTATTATATTCTTTAACATGTGTACATATACCTAATGTATAGACAATTGGCTATAACATATAAAAAGTATATAAAGTAAAAGCTAACAAAAAATCTTACGATAAAAATTATTTTTTAAGATACATTTTTTTATCAAATTTTTCAATTATGGACACAACGATTTTTTCATATTATTTGAATCAGCGGAGTCGAATATACCTACTATAAAAATTTTGGATCAATTCAACTCGCAGATGAAGATAAATGTAATGATTTATTTGAGAAGATACGTTCAATTTAGGTTTTCACCGTAGTAATGAAAAAATCATTTTGATAAAAAGTTTTAACTTAAAATACGTCTTTAATGTCGTCTAAAAGTTTTTCAAAGTGAGGTAAGCTATTCGCGCACGAATTTCGCTTCCAAGTATATTCGCCTAAATAAAGGTCCACCTATTCTTTATTTTTTGCAATTTCCTCCAAAAAATGTTTTAATGGAGGCCATTGTGACTCAATGGCCTCCATTGAGTCATAATGGAGGAAATTTGAATTTCCTATTAATTTCCATTGTGAATTTCTTCCAAATTCACAATGGAGGAAATTTCCTCTATTAAATTTCTAATATTTCTAATATTAGAAATTTATTAAATAAATTTTTTTTATTAAAACATAATGGAAACAGAATTCAATTGTAAAAGTCTTAGTTTTGATAAAATAAATGAACATATATGTACCCATAATCTAGAATTAATTGAAAATTGTGAATTAAGAAAGCTGCTATCAAAAGGGTATAAATATAGATTAAATAATAACAACGACAAAAATAAAATTTACAATTCGTTATATAATAACTTAAATGATTACTTTAGTAAGCTGATTAATAGTGAAAGCTCGAATATATCTAAGATAAACATTTGGAAAGATTATATATTTGATAAAATTAAAAATAAAATGAAAATAACAAACAATTATAAAAGGAAAGATAAAATTTAATAAAGATATGTATAAAGAACTTACTAAATTAAAGGATAACTATATAATAACAACTATTGATAAAGCTAGTAATAACTTTGTCTTCATATGCAAAAAGCTTTATTATGATATACTAATGAAAGAGGTTAATTCTAATGATTTAAATGTAAATCCAACATATGAACGTAGTGAGTTGAGTTTAGAAACAATTATTACAAGTCACTGTTCTATAATGGATAAAAAGGGTATAAAGGTTGAATTAGATAATAAAACTAAAATGGAATATAGTTTTTATGATATCAGAATCCAAAATTACATAAAAATCCAATAAAACCTAGATTCATATGTAGTGCGTTTAAATGTACATTAAAACCACTTTCTGTCTGTATGAATAAAATACTTAAAGTAATTAAAGCACACTTCTAAAAAATATTGTAAGGTAATCGAAATTAATACTGGTATAAAGCACTATTTCAGTATTAATTCTAAAAAAGAATTTTTAGTACAGACAAAAGGAATACATTTTCAGAATATAAATACGTACGATTTTAGTACTCTTTATATAAATCTAGATTTAGTAGATATTAAAGAAGCGTTAATAAAATTAATTAATCTTATATTCGGAAAAAGATATACATATATATGTTATAATAATTATAACGCCTATCTAACAAAAATTAAACCATCAAATAAATATTTATATATGAATAAAATTAAATTATTGTAATCTTTAAATATTTTGATCAATCAAAATTATTTAAAAGTAGGGACATCAATATTTAGACAAATAAAATGTGTTCCAATGGGTGGTAATAGTAACCCAATTATAACTGACTTGTTTTTAAGCTTTATAGAATATGAATTTGTTCATAACTGTGTAAAAACTAAATCTAAACAATATAAATATATGAAATATATGTTTCGATACATTGATGATATATGTGTATTTAATTCTAATAATTTTTATTCAATTAGTAAGCACATTTATCAAGAAAGCCTTATTCTTAACAAAACCAATATTAATGATAAAGAAGGTGTATATCTAGATATGAACATTAAATTAACATTAACTAAAACTACTATTAATTTATATCGTAAAGATGACATATTTAAATTTACAAGAAACATATTTTTGCATGAGCATTCATGCATACCATATAATATAAAATATAATACATTTAATAATGAAATTTTAAGAATTGCAAACAATATGTAATGATATTGGCTTTCTTCAAAATCATTTAAATAATTTAATAGATACATATTTTAAACTAGGTTACTATAAAAATAACATCAAGCAGAAAATAGTAAAATATATAAATCAACACAATAATATAAAGAATAAATTTAAACTCTTAAGTGGTAAATTTTTATGGATGGATAATAAACAATATACTTTGCATTAGAATAAGATACCATATAGTTTTATCAACGGAAATACATCATTAGCGTGAATTTGGTCCCGCTGCTATGTTGGGTAGTGGAGTTAGGGGCTGAAACCTGATAGCATAGCAGTTCCTCCTGATGACCTCTAATTCTTATTCTGATACAACGTCTGTTATTTATTAGTCAATTCATAAAAATGACTTTTTAAATTTCAATTTTTTATTTTAACTTGATATAAATTATAGAAAATCTAAAAACAATTATTAATTTTATTATTTAATTATTAAATTTTGATTTAGCATTATTATGTTTTGTTTATTTATAATTATATTAAATACGTAGACTCAGTTAGCTGATTTGATCAATTCGCTGAGTATGACACTAGAAATTTAGAATAATACGTATTTATATAATTATAATATTATAAGAATAATATGTACACATGTTAAAGAATAGTTTGCACATAAGTTTTACTTTATATACTTTTTATATGTTATGAACAATTGTCTATTGATGAGGTATTTGACGTTTCCGGTCGTAATATGCACTACACATTTTTATTTTCTAACAAAATTAAAAATTATATATCTCGTAATATGATTGTCAACGATCAAAAACAGAATAAACACCTACGTATCTTACTAATACATTCCGTTAGGCAATATTCGAGAACCGGAAAAACGCAGTATTTAACTGTTTCATGTTCTTTAGAAAAGGAATCCTTAAACTTACACTAATTGGTTTACAGTCTCTCTTATCATTTCGAAAATATCGCAGAATACATCACTATTTTGGAGGGCATTACTCTATTGTTCTAATGCAAGTCTTTTTGACTATGAAACTATATTCATTACTATATTCATTACATGATCAACTTAGTGCAAGCTTTCCTTCGCAAATAACAAAGAGGGCTTTTTATTGTGCATGTCGATCTATTAATAAAATCCCAACAGAAGGTGATAATGTATCACAACACGAATATATAGAAATTACCTTTTGTTAATTCTAAATAAAACAGTATATTAAATAAAGCTTTTGGCTTTAAAAGGCTAAAGATTGTGTTGTTAAAACGTATACAAGATTTTTACCACTACAGGCCAACTTATTATAGGTTAAACCTACATTCCCTCAAGTAGGTATGGTATACACCCTTCCTTGCAATGAGTGTGGAAATTATTGCGTCGATCAAAACAGGTAGACATCTTCAAAAACGTGATCAAGACTCGTATACTATGAGGAAAGCCAAAAAAACCTGAATACACATGCTTGTGCCATATCGAATTACGTATCTCAAATGATTACCTCGAAGTTAAAGATATTTCGTGCTTGCGTAAAGAGTCTAATCCCACTAAAATAAATATTATTGAAGCTTTGTATATTAATCATAATAAAAAAACTCTTCAATTACAATAAAGCGGATCTCACACGGTTTCTTTACCACAAAAAATCGCACTGATTTTTGCTCTGCATGATCAACACCTTAATACATACGATTTTAGTACGCTTTATACAAATCTAGATTAAACATATATTAAAGAAGCAATATTTATTTTTTATTTATTCAATTACAAGACTGTAGCCGTAGGGCTGTTATGTCTGATCACATGAAAAAAAGAAAGAAAAATTGGAAAAAAAAATTCAACATTACTCCCAAGGATAGCGATCCGGTATGGACTGTGAGTTTGTCTCGCACAGCCATTGCTCCATCCTCCGCATGAACTGCTGTCTACTCTGAATAGCGACCATATGCTCCGGAAGTAAGTTCCACATCTTCACCGCCCGATGCGATAGGCGACTGATTCTAGACAGCTTCCAATGGTGCAGCGTTTTCACAGTCAAAGAGTGGCCCCGATTCGTATCACGTTTGTTCCGCTGGATACAGTTTGCCGGCCACCCAACACGTCCGAGTAACATATCTCCGAAGCATAAGATGTCGCTACACACTATCGCAGACAGAACCGACGGTATGCCTATCTCTCACCAGCGATCCCTATAAGAATAACTACTCGGAAGACGACAGCACATCGTCAACCTGCGAAGAACATTTTCTAAATCATTCAGCTCGCCTCGCGTGCACGGAAATGTTGCTGGTATACAGTATAAAAGAATGTACCTAATTATTGAGTTTAACATCACTTTAAGGCAAAACACAGATGGGTAACGAAAGCACTTACGAAGCACATAGCTCAATTGTCTGGCCGACTGAATAATCATGTCTGTGTTTGGACGACTCTTTAACGATTCGTGCACAAGTACCCCTAAGACTCTAGTGCACTGTACCTGCTCAATTGGCTCACCACCTAAACTATAAACAAAAGAAAATGTCTTAACTCCTAAGTGCATGTGACTGCACTTCGAGGTATTCAAAAGCAAGCCCGTCGTCCTGCTCCATATGCTTATAGTGTCGAGGTCATCTTGAAGCTCCAAACAGTTATCATATGAACGAACACACTTTCATAACTTCAGGTCATCCGCAAACGCTAGTACATCACATTCTAATCTTACAAGTAGATCCTGAAGAAAAATATTGAATAACAAGGGTCCCAGGACCGATCCCTGAGGAACACCTGCGTATTTCGTGGAGAAGAAAGGCTATTCCCTAACCTAACTTGATATGATCGACCTTTCAGGAACGACTCGATCCAACCAACACACTCGGATCAATCCCGTATTGAGCCAACAGTAAGAGCAAAAGATCGTGCGGTACTCGGTCGAACGCCTTACTAAAGTCAATGTAAATTACATCAACCATTTCCCCGTTTGCAACTATGTCTGTCCAACTTTCACGTGCCGTAATTAGATTGCTAAGGCATGAACTGCCGGTACGAAAGCCATGCTGAGATGGGTGACAAACCTCTCGAGGTATTTGCATACAATACTCGTCAGGCATACTGCACGATAATTGAACGGATCGTCTCTGCTACCCTTTTTATGAATGGGGATGACGTAAGATTGTCTCCAGTGATCAGGGATGCGCGAAGTATGTATCGACATGTTAAACATCTCTGATAGTGGCGATGCTAATAGATCATGGAAATTCCGGAGGATAAAGGGGTGTATACCGTCAGGGCCGGCCGAAGTATATGGTGACAATCCGTGCAGTTCCCGCGAAACCTCAGTCGGGTGAACAAGCGGCATATATGACGTGAATGCCTTAGGAGTGAGCGCTATACGGAAGCCTTTAGATGGCGTGGAACAATCAAGTTCAAACACTGTCGCTAGCACACTCACGATTTCATCAGGTTCTCGTACAATTCTGCCCCCATGATTTAACACTGTGATTGATTAAATCATTTTTTTATTTTGATTCGCATACGGCCAGAATGGTTTGGAAGAAGTTCGATATGATGCTATTATTCCAGCTTCATACCTTTGTCTTTTTATTTTCTTTATAGAGCTGAAACGACGACGATATTGAAGGTATTCTGACCGAAGACCCTGAATTTTCAGAGATGACTTAAATAGTTTATTTCGCATCTTCAAAATGTCAAGTAACTCATGATCAAACCACGGAGGTTTAAGTTTCGAAGAGGATTGTACGGTTTTCAATGGGGTTTAAGTTTCGAAGAGGATTGTACGGTTTTCAATGGGGTTCAAGTTTCGAAGAGGATTGTACGGTTTTCAATGGAGATACACAATCCGTAAGATAGTTGAGAGAAACAGACAAAGTTTTCCAATCATCGATATCACTGACAACAATGTTGTGAAGACCCAATCGTACTGTAAGCTTACCGAGGGCATCCGTATCCACCTTATTCCATTTGCGTTTGAAGTACTTAACTGCGTTAGGTGGGGCTTCGGCACAGAAACCAGTATAAAGCTTAATGACAAGATGGTCACTGAGTCCAATGAGAGGGTCATATTGAACTTCACATATGTCAAAAAATGTTTTACTGAAAACTAAATCCAACAACGAGGAGCTACTTCCCGTAAACCTAGTCGACTGAGTGACTTGTTGTATAAGAGCTAAATCGTCCACAAGAAAATTCCATAAGTCGACATCCATCTGACTTACACCGCGAGGACATTCGAAAGGGGAGCTCCCAGTTAGGTTCGGAATATTAAAGTCACCAAGAAGGATGAAATTGGACGGTTTCGACACTTTCGTGAAATAACTGATCATGTCATGTTTCAAGCAGCAAGTGCGCGGAGTACGATAGCAAACGCAAATCGACATTGTCGTATCACCCGATTTCACTGTTAAAGAGAGCGACTCCAATAGATCATCATCTCAATATGACATGAGGTTGGTCACAATCATTTTGTTGTCTACATAGATCGCAACCCCACCACCACAGCGGGTGTTTCCTCGGTCAGTTCTTAATATGAGAAGCCCGAGATGTTAACACAATTGTCATCAATACTACTGTGCAGCCAGGTCTCAGTGAGTGCGAAAATAGACACATCGCTGTTTGATAAATAACAGTTGAACTCATCAAATTTAGAGACTAAGCTGCGAACATTGGAACATGCAATCCTGATAGGATGACTACCGTAATTCACCGAACTTTTCGGTAAGATGGTACGAAATGAAACCAAGTCTCCTAAAGCTCCCTTCGTTGAGTTTTTATAGTTAACTTCTCCCACCGTACAAATGGTCGGCGTCGAACCACCCGAAAATTTCGGATACATAAATCCGACTCACCTAATTTACGCCTGTTATATAGTTCCTTCCTAGTAAGAGACAATTGACAGCGATCCTCGATCGAAAGGTCCTTGAAGATGCGCATAGACGTACCCGCTAATCTGTAAGCTCTATTAAGAATGGAAGCGGCTTGATTAGAAGACAAACAAACTAATCTTAGTAATCTAGTCTTACCATTTCCTTACCATTTCACTTACCATTTCAAGTAATAATAATTAATCTAATGATTCAAAGACGAGAAGACATTAACCAGATTTGTTTTTTAATTGGACAGCACGAGCTGTCCAATTTGATCGGCGAGTTGTATCTCTGTGGAATAGGCTTGGAGAGTCAACAGTGTGCAGTAGCAATATCAACGAATTCAAAAAGAAATTACGGATGGATGATGCCATGGGGAAAGCTGCTTTTCCGTATTTGTGATATTTTATTATATTTTTTCTGCAGTAAACCAGCCAATTAAGCCATGCTTTTATGTGCTGTTGAAACATTAATAATAAATATATGGATAAATATATAGGAACATCTATATTTAGACAAATAAAATGTGTTTCAATGGGAGGTAATAGTAGCCCAATTATAGCTGACTTATGTTTAAGCTTTATAGAATATGAATTTGTGTATAACTGTGTAAAAATAAATCTAAACTTTATAAAGATTTGAAATATGTTTCGATATATCGATGATATATGTGTATTTAATTCTAATAATTTTTATTCAACAAGTGAATATAAAACTCAAATCTTAAACTCATTTCTTACACGATCATCTACCCCTTGCAACATAAATCCTGATGAATTTTCCACTTATCTGCAATCTAAGCTATCTAATATAAAATTCCGTTCTACCCATATGCCCCATGTATCCTCTCATCAATTTAAATACGTCCCTCCCAGAGCTATTCCACCTTCTTATCGCTTCATCTGACGAAGTTTCTTCGGCTCTTCTGTCATTAGCCAATAAAACCTCTTTTTCTGACCCAATTCCCACACACTTGCTTAATAAAATCTGCTCATCTATATCACCCTTCCTAACAACTTTGTTCAACTTGTCTATCCGCAAACCCACATTTACTTCCATCTGGAAATGTGCCACTGATCGCCATCTCCTCAAAAAGCAATCTCTCGACCCTTCATTACCACATTCATAATGTACTATCTCACTTCTCCCAACCCTCTCTAAACTCCTTGAGCGTCTTGTTTTCAAGCAAGTTAATGCATATCTATTTTTCTCCGACTTGTTCCCTCCCTTCCAAGTTGCTTTTCGCTCTAATCACTCTACTTAAATTGCTTGTCTCAAAGTTTATAACAATTTACTCATCGAGCGCGATCAAAAATCATGTAGTGTCATAGTTTCTCTTGATCTATCATCTGCTTTCGTCATCGTCGATCACTTGATTCTTCTCCATCGTCTTCGTCATGATTATGGCTTCTCTTTACCCATTATAGCTTGGTTTTCTTCATATCTATCAAACCGTACTTTTCGCGTGTGTTCTAACACTTCTCTTTCCCATCCTTCTTCCATCCCGTCCGGTGTTCCACAAGGCTCCGTATTATACCCTTTGCTTTCCTCTCTTCTCGGAGATTTGTCTTCTATTTCTCATTCGTTTGACTTCCATATTATGCAATATGCTGATGATATTCTCATGCATTTGCATATCGTATTCATGATCTTAGTGTTTCTGCTTCCAACTGTCTTGTCTCAATTTTCAATTATCTTTCTTATCTTCGTCTTACTCTGAATCCTAATAAATCCAAAATTATGTGGATCCTTCCTTGACGCCGCAGCTTAGAACTTCCCTCTGTATCATTAAATTCAACAATTCTTAATATCGTTGACAATCTCGTTTTCTTAGGCTTCCATTTCGACAATCGACTTGCACTTAAACCTTTCGTTAGAGATAAAGTACGCTCATATACCTTGATTCTCCGCAACGTCCGTAAAATTCGTAGAATGATCGATTTCCCTTTTTGCATGACTTTCATATCTTCTCTCATTTTATCAAGACTTGATTACTGTCTGAGTCTATTTTCCAACTCATCTAAATCCACTCTTCTTTATTTACAACGCATCAACAACGCAGCCGTCCGAGTTCTCCTTCGTCTTCGTCGTTTTGATCATACATCCCACCATCTTGCTTCTATCGATTTGCCCAAGATTTATTGTCGTGTTCAAATTTGTCTACTAATCATTGCTTTTCGCCTTATAACTTTTCATACCCCTTCATTTCTCAACCTTCCTTTTCTCGACAATTCTCGTCCTGTTTACTGTTCCTTGTGTTCCCGTAATTATCTTCCTTTACATGTCCCAAACTACTCTACCTCTTTTGGCTTCCGCTCTTTCGTTGTGGCTGCTCCTCTTTCGTGGAATCCTCTGCTTATTGATATCTGCCAATCGTCATAAATGGCGTGCTTTTAACGCCAAATACGATTACATTTAAACAATTAATTAACATGTATGACTTCTGCTGTGTGTTTTTTGTTAGTGGATTTGTAAATGTGCAGCTGTCACGCATTTGCCACATTAAATAAATTATTATTAAGTAATAATAATATTACCCAGTCTCGACCTGGGTAATATTAGTACCCTGGCTTAACCTTCTTCGAGCATGGGTACTGCTAGTGAGAATTGGTCCAAAATACGGATATTACATAAACGCGCGAGAATCCATATTATTAGTACATGACCAAAATGTGAAACTAGCAAAGCAAACTTTCGGCACAACTGGGATAAAGATAGTATGTGATGCCATACGAGTGTTGGGCTCCCCAATAGGTACGGACAACTTCATTAAAGATCAGGTTATGTTTGATGTGCAAATGTGGCAGATATTGGTCGACAACATTTCGACGGCAGGAAGTATCGATGCTCATTCAGCTTATACGAGTTTAGTTTTCGGAGCTCAAGCAAAATGGATTCACTTGACACAAACAACAAAATGTGACCCTGAATGGTTCAGTTTGCTACATGAACATATATTCGCAGTATTTAGTTCAAGTGTTCTCAAGCATGATCCCGACGTCTTGTATAAGGATATTGTCAGATTTCTTATATCACTAGGAGGACTAGGAACAAATAATTCAACTGAAGAATCGCCACAACAATATAATTCGTCAATATTGCTTTCAACGACATTTGATGATATCGAGGATGTGTCGATATTAATGGAACAGCAGAACACCATTTTGAGGCAGACCAAGCTATTTAATTGGCAGAGAAGCGTTGAGAAACAACAAATCGTGATGGGAGAGGCGCCGGAAATCTTATAGCAAGCTTTACAACATGCATCAATCAAGGGAGCATCAAATTGGTTGAGCACACGCCCGCTCGTAGCAAAGGGATATCACCTCACGAATATTGAATTTCAAGATGCACTGGCCGTTCGTTATAATTGGCCTACCAGCGAATGCTCATCACACTGTATATGTGGAGAATTACTCAGGACCACACACGTAATCATGCCACGGGGGCGCCATGGCAACAATGCGCCACAATCACATTCGTGACTTTCTGACCAGAGCGCTAACGAGTGTCTTTTCTGGAGTCGGTATTGAACCTGTGTTGCTTCCTGTTCCTAAGAGCGCGTCGCTCACACGTTCCACAACCACGAGAGACCCGGCAGCTCGTCTGAACATAGTGTGTAATGGCCTTTTTAGAAATAGATTGGAGCGGACATTTGTCGATGTCTGTGTGTTCAATAATCATGCTCCATCATATCAATCCAAATCGGTCAACGCAGCTTTCGCATATCACGAGGACCGCAAACGGGCGAAATACGACGAAATAATTAATGAGATATAACAGAACTGCTTTATTCTATTGTCCTTACTGCTATTGGTGGAGTTGTTCCATCCGCGACGAATTTGCTAAAATCGTTGGCAAGAAAAAATTTCCCAGGTGCATCGATGTGACTAAGCCGATGTTATTAATGACCTTCGTACAAGTATCAGCGTATCGTTAGCTCGTGCCGCGTCCACATGTTTACGCGCGCCGCGATCAATGAATGGAGCGCCCGTGACCCTGACCAGCACCAGCAGTTCTGATGAACGAACATGTCACTATATCGATTTCGGACTGATAGCGGAAGATATAAGACGGAACTATTTTAACAGAATATGTATCAATGTTTTTTTTCTTTATTGCGAATAAAATTTTATTGTGAAACAAAATTAAGTAATAATAAATTATTAATAAATTAATAAATTATTAAGCATTCTTGATAACTACTTACAACAAATCTTTTGGCAAATAATTTACAACCTTCATTAAAATCCTATCCAGTCACATCTCTGATCAACCGATTCAACACCCTGCTCCTGTCACACTTGCTCCAACCAATATTAATTCTTTATCAAGCACCCCTGTCATTTCCACTTCTATCTGCTCATCTGCCTCGACTCCTACCAGCTCTGTCCGTCCACCACTTCCACGAAATCGTTTTCCTTCGCGCGATCGCTGTATAATCATATCAAACTTAAAGCTTTACGAATCTGCTTATCCACAATCTCGCCTCGATGATGATCTATCTGCTTTCAGGTCTATTCTAGCAAACATTCTTCCTAATGATAACCCATCCCTCTTCAATAATACCGATCCTGTATCCTTTATTCGTTTAAACAAATCCACTAAATCCAATCATCTCAGTCCTCCACTCCTAAAAATCGTTTTCCGACATAGTTCACATGCCTCTTCTGTACTCTCCCAACGCTTTAAACTTCTTACCACTTCATCTACTTGCCGTATCTTTCCTGACCGCTCCCCTTCTAATATTGCCCAGCTCAATTTAGCTCACATTGAGAAACATCGACGTGAAACAAACGGAGAGTCATCCTTATCTATACGTCAAATCAACGGAAATTTTCACGTTGTACACACTAGGCCAAAAATTCGATGGCGTCCCATCTCTCCCCCTTGTCTTCTTCACTAGTCGATCTCGCTCCTAAGCATACTTTTCGTCTTAGTCTATTCAATACTCGCTCCATTCTCCATAAAGCTGATATGCTTCTCGATATCTTCGATCAATTATCTATCGATATTCTCTGCATTACCGAATCCTGGCACTCTGACTCCGACGATCTTGCTATTCGTCGTCTATGTCGCTCTGGTTGTTCTCTAGTTGAATCAGCTCGTCAAATTGCATATCATACATCTACTGCTTCTAACCATGGCGGTATTGTTGCCATTGCTCGTCACCCAATGTCTTTACGTAAAATCAACGTTAGCATCCGTTACACTTCGTTCGAATCACTCATATTCAGATTATCAACTCCTTTCCCTCTGGAACTTGTGATTGTATACCGTCCAGGTTGCGTTGCCCAATCACGTATCTTCTTTAACGACCTTGCAGATCTAATGTCTCACTGTTCATTGTCTTATACTCCTTCTTTTGTTCTCGGTGACTTTAACATTCGTCTTGATCGCCCGTCTGACTCTGACTCTATCACTTTAACTAATCTTTTTTCTGATTTTAACTATAAATTACTTTCAACAAGCCCAACTCATATTCTCGGCGGTGCTCTCGACATCATTGCTGTTCCTAACTGCTTCAATGACTATACCTCCTTGTCAATTACTGATCCTGGTTTGTCCGATCATTTCCTTGTCAATCTTACTCTTACTCGTCCCCATCCTCCTTCTCCGCATTTGCCATTATCTACACAAAGTCGACCCTGGAAGCTGCTCGATATCCCTATTCTCTGCACAGCCTTACTCAATTCTTCACTCTTTTCACTTCCTCTTAACTATCACTCTCCTGATGATCTCTGCATTCTGTTTGATTCTGAACTTACGTTGATCCTCAATAACCTTCTGCCTAGTCGACTTCGACGTTCCCAGCTTGCGCCATGCTCCCTGGTTCGATTCTGAATGTAGTCTTTCTAAGCGTCAACTCCGTCACTCTTTTCGTATGTATAAACGCTTTCTTAAACGTTCTCCCAACTCACTCCTTCCAAATCTTCATGATTCCTACTTTTCTCAACGCCGTTCATAACTCATTCTTATACGTACTAAACGTACTCTCTTTTGGCGAAATCAACTCGAGTCATCTTCCAACTCTAAATCTCATTGAAAAATCTTAAACTCAATTCTTTCACGATCATCTACCCCTTGTAATATAAATCCTGATGAATTTTCTTCTTATCTACAAAGTAAACTATCTAATTTACTTTCCCTACTACCCGTAGCCCTCTGTACCCACTCTTCTCTTTTGATACTTCCCTTCCAGAACTATCCCACCTTCTTCCCGTTTCGTCTGATGAAGTTTCTTCGGTTCTGCTGTCATTACCTAATAAAACCTCTCCTTCTGACCCAATTCCCACTCACTTACTTAAAAATATCTGCTCCTCTATCTTACCCTTCCTAACCACATTGTTCAACTCGTCCATCCGTAGCCGTACATTTCCTTCCATCTGGAAATGCGCCACTGTTCGTCCTCTCATCAAAAAGCAATCTCTCGACTCCTTACTACCATCTTCGTACCGTTCAATCTCACTTCTCCCAACCCTCTCTAAACTCCTTGAGCGTCTCGTTCTCAAGCAAGTTAATACATATCTCTTTTCCTCTAACTTGTTTCCTCCCTTCCAAGCCGCTTTTCGCTCTAATCACTCTACTGAAATTGCCTGTCTTAAAGTTTATAATGACTTACTCATCTCGCGCGATCATAAATTATGTAGTGTCATAGTTTCTCTTGATCTATCGTCTGCTTTTGACATCGTCGATCAATCGATTCTTCTACATCGCCTTCGTCATGATTATGGCTTCTCTTTACCCACTGTATCATGGTTTTCTTCATATCTGTCAAACCGTACATTTCGCGTCTATTCTAACTCTTCTCTCTCCCATCCTTCATCCATCCCGACCGGTGTTCCACAAGGCTCCGTATTAGGCCCTATGCTTTTCTCTCTTCTTCTCGGTGACTTGTCTTCGATTTCTCATAAATTTAACTTCCATGTTATGCAATATGCTGATGACATTCTCATCTATGCTCATGCACCTCTTTATCGTATTCACGATCTTAGTGTTTCTGCTTCCGACTGTCTTGTCTCAATTTCCAATCATCTTTCTTCCCTTCGCCTTTCTCTGAATCCTGATAAATCCAAAATTATATGGATCCTACCTCGACGCCTCGGCTTCGAACCTCCCTCCGTATCATTAAATTCTACAATTATTCCTATCGTTGATAATCTCGTTTTCCTAGGCTTCCATTTTGACAACCGACTTTCACTTAAACCTTTCGTTAGAGATAAAGTACGCTCATCTACCTTGATACTCCGCAACCTCCGTCAAGTTCGTAGATTGATCGATTTTCCTTCTTGTATGACTCTAATATCTTCTCTCCTTTTTTTCTAGACTCTTCTTCCCCTACAACGCATCGTCAACGCAGTCGTCCGAATTTTCCTCCGTCTTTGTCTTTTTGTTCATACATCCTACCATCTTGTTTCTCTCGATTTGCCTACAATTTATTGTCGTGTTCAAATTCGTCTTCTTATCGTTGTTTTCCGCCTTGTAACTATTCATACCCATTCATTTCTCAATCTTCCTTTTCTTGATAATTCTCGTCCTGTTTACTGTTCCTTGCGTTCCTGTAATTCCCTTCTTTTACATGTCCCAAACTACTCTACCTCCTTTGGACTCCGCTCCTTCCTGGTGGCTCCTCCTCTATCGTGGAACCATCTGCCCATTCATATACGCCAATCAACTTCCTTGCCGTGCTTCAAACGACAAATTCGATCCCATTAAACAATTTATCTGCTTGACTTTTTCATTTTTGTTTGTGGACTTGTAAGCGTACAGCTTGTACGCATTTGCCACATTAAATAAATTTGTATTATTATAACGCATTTTCAATTTTCATTGACATCTTATAATGGCAAGAGAAAGCTAACTAAAAATGTCGGCCATCAACTCAAGACAATTTATTGTCGTGTTCAAATTCGTCTTCTTATCGTTGTTTTCCGCCTTGTAACTATTCATACCCCTTCATTTCTCAATCTTCCTTTTCTTGATAATTCTCGTCCTGTTTACTGTTCCTTGCGTTCCTGTAATTCCCTTCTTTTACATGTCCCAAACTACTCTACCTCCTTTGAACTCCGCTCCTTCCTGGTGGCTCCTCCTCTATCGTGGAACCATCTGCCCATTCATATACGCCAATCAACTTCCTTGCCGTGCTTCAAACGACAAATCCGATCCCATTAAACAATTTATCTGCTTGACTTTTTCATTTTTGTTTGTGGACTTGTAAGCGTACAGCTTGTACGCATTTGCCACATTAAATAAATTTGTATTATTATAACGCATTTTCAATTTTCATTGACATCTTATAATGGCAAGAGAAGGCTAACTAAAAATGTCGGTTATCAACTCAAGACAATTTATTGTCGTGTTCAAATTCGTCTTCTTATCGTTGTTTTCCGCCTTGTAACTATTCATACCCCTTCATTTCTCAATCTTCCTTTTCTTGATAATTCTCGTCCTGTTTACTGTTCCTTGCGTTCCTGTAATTCCCTTCTTTTACATGTCACAAACTACTCTACCTCCTTTGAACTCCGCTCCTTCCTGGTGGCTCCTCCTCTATCGTGGAACCATCTGCCCATTCATATACGCCAATCAACTTCCCTGCCGTGCTTCAAACCACAAATCCGATCCAATTTAAACAATTTATCTGCTTGACTTTTTCATTTTTGTTTGTGGACTTGTAAGCGTACAGCTTGTACGCATTTGCCACATTAAATAAATTTGTATTATTATAACGCATTTTCAATTTTCATTGACATCTTATAATGGCAAGAGAAAGCTAACTAAAAATGTCGGCCATCAACTCAAGTGCGTCAAGAAAACTTACATCGAAAAGCAAATTGGATTTCGTATTCAGAATTTAGTATTTTTCAGATAATCTTTGAATTTATCAACGTTGCAATTTTATCCTGAAATTAAAGTGTACTATTTTTACAAAGGAGTAAGTGATGTGAGCGTCTAACTAAATTTACAACTAACTTATTACAAACAAATTAAATAAGTTCGGAATTACTAATAACTGATTTCAATCAATGCAGTTAAAATCGCTTATTAAATTACTAACTAATTACAGGATTAAAATGTAAAATTGAAATATAATATTAATTTACACAATAATGACAAAGGAAAACCTAATCTATAAGAAACTGTTACAATTATAGCATGGATGCTGCCAAATGTATTAGATGAGAATGTACCAAGTTACACATATGTTGTGTCAATTGTAGGACCTCTAATTGTAGAAAAAGTGTTGACTTTTCAAGCACAAACTCAACTAACACAAACGAACAAAATAACGAAACAATACTAACTCAGCCTATATAATACAGAGTTCATCCAATCTCGAAACGCTTGGTGCTTCTTCACAAGTCCATGACATATACGAGGAGGTTATTAATTGGCGACTAAATTTATTTGCTCTTCTGAAGTGCAACTAGTCGCAAATATTTATTTGTAAATTAACCAAAAACTAGGTATTCCTCTGATGAGCGCAACCATATTTTGCCAACTTATACGACAGTGCACTGCGTCGAGAAAAATATTATATTACAGGCAACAGTGTCGCAGGTTTGATAACCGGTAAGTAGAGTATTTATTCTACTAAAATCATGCACTTTACAATAATCATTGAGACTTCGCATTTTAAATACTCGACATAAATACCTCACGAGAGGTATTACAAAAGTAACACTTTGTCATGGAAATTATTATTGTCTTCATTCGGAATAGACTTAATATCTGTCGCAAACAATATTGTAAAACTTAGTGTTAGGCTAGCTTCCGACAAGGTACACACGGATAGTGTAATTAGTCTAACGTCAAGCAGATAGCGCTGAACAAAATTCGTAGGTTCGTCCAATCGGTGTCTGTGAAGTTAGTGAAAGAATAATAAGCAAAACTAACCTAGACGTCGACGGCGAGGATATTCAAAAGGTAAAGACAATACAACTCTGCACTTGTCAAAAGTGCGATGCCAAATATGCAATCCCGACTCTGCAAAAGAAGTACGAGGGAATTAATCAACGCTGTTTACTTTTGGTAGATGCACGAAATACATTCAATATGATTAACCGTAAATATGCCTTGTGTAGCCTACCAATGGTTTGTCCAGCTCTTTCAATAATTTTCAAAAATTTGTATGGAAAGGATAGTTTGATAACAACTAATAATGAAATTTGATACTCCTCATAAGGTTTCATCTATGACATCATTTTCCCCATCCAATCTACCTTCAATATACCCTCAACGTGATATTTTTTGTTCCTTATAGTTCAAGATAATAAACCTCTCCACATCGTTGACCATTTAGAATTTCTTGGTGTTTCTTTTGATAACAATATTTCTCTTTTACCTTTTGTTCGCGAAAAAATTCCTTCCCGATCTTTACTTCCCGTGAACTTCGACGTATTTGTATAATAGTTATTACTATAAATTCAACAACATACGAGCATTAGCTTATATGAGCTAATGAGCTATATGGGCTGGCTCACATTAGCTCATGTGAGCCAGCTAAAATAGCGGGATCACAATAAGTTCGTAAAAAAGTTAATTAGTAATAAAATAAGGAAATGCAACACGAAACATTGCCCGATTCATTCGTAGTCGTCTCTTGGAAGTACTAATTGAACTGCATCTAACCGTGTCTGCATCAAGGTTGTTCCAAAGCTCAACAATTCTTCTATCAAATTGCATCGCGCTAAATTTCTGTACCCTGCTTCTTCGAATAGTTAAAGAATGGCCTCGAAGAACATATGAATCACGTAATTAACCATACTCCGAATAGGGTGAGGGGGACGTTGGAATAAATCCCAAACCAAGCACATATGCATGTACCGACGGTCCATGTTACGGTGTCAAGTCTTAGTGATCTCAGTCTGTCTTCATAAGGCAGCGATGCCAACGTTGGTGCTAGTTTTGTTGCCCTGCGAAGTACCCTCTTTGATTTATGTTCATGCACAGTACATGGGTATACAACCGCACATTTAATCCGCACATTTGCAAACAACTTATTTTCTCAATTTAAAAAAGGTTTTTTTACGTGGCAAATGCGTGCCCGGCGCACGCTTACATGACCACAACAACAAAATCTAAGTCGTGTCGAGAAGGTAAGAACGGAAGAGGTATTCAAATGTGATTCTTTTCCCGCAACTAGACTATTGTCTCAGTTACTAGTCAACTAATCCAGAACCTTATGATGCCTCTTCAATTCATTATTCACATAGCCGCTCGTATCTTATTACGCCTTCGAAGCTTAGATCATATTTCTTGTCATATATTGCTTCTCAATTGGCCTAGAAACCACTTTCCCGTTGACATTCGATCTTCTACATCCTTTCACAAAAATCAAACAAAAAATAGTAAAATATATAAATTATTATTATATACAGAGCTTTGACCGAGAAGGCTGTTTTGCCCGCTCATCGTACATTGCAACACATTAAACAAACATATCAATTTCAACCAAACCAAGGATAAGAACTTCCAATGTGTCTTATCCAAGTGTTGATCATGGCTTTGAATTGGCTCAATAATGACACAGTCATGATGTCGTGAGGCAATGTGTTCCACAACTTTCTCACTCTGCGTGACAATCAAGATACCATTGTCGACCTTCCAATTTGTCTTGCGCGTAACGCGAGAGAATGACCCCTACGACTTTGTCGGACATTCAATTTAACACATTCACTTGGGTATCCATCTATCCCCTTTACTATAGACCACATCGCAAACAGATCCAGAACGAGTAATCTGGCTTGCACTGATATCATACCTATTGAAGTCAAATGATCGATATAGCTCATCATTTTACATCCTCTAACGAGCTTGATTGTAAATCAACACAATAATATTAAAAATAAATTTAAACTCTTAAGCGGAAAATTTTTATGGATGGATAATAAACAATATGCTTTGCATTAGAATAAGGTACACTAAATAATCAAATTTCATTAAAGGAAATACGTCATTAATATGTGTTTGGCCCCGTTGCTATGTTGGATCAAGAAATAGTGTCCGAAACCTGATACATATTAGTTCCTATTTATAACCTCTAATCCTTGTTATGATACATCATATGCTATTTATTAGTTAATTCATAAAAACTGACTTTTATTAAAAATTTCAATTTTTTATTTTAACTTGATATAAAGTATATAAAATCTTATAACAATTATTTATAATTATTTAATTATTCAATATTTAATTATTAAATTATTAATTATAATGATATCTATTTGTCATATCATCAATTTAGCTGTGAAATTTCCTGTTTATATATAATAAACAGGAAATGCAATATATCATTTATTAGTCAATTCATAAAAATTGACTTTTATTTTAAATTTCAATTTTAAATTTTAACTTATTATTAGTTTAATACAACGGATTTTAAAAGATTTACTTCCTTCGTCTGACATAAGAAATACTACTGGTACAACCATACTTGAGACTCCTATCGGGACCAGAAACTTTGAGAAAGAAGCCATCGAATCTAGTTTCGAAATGGTCCACACTTATCGATAAATTGGCCACAATATCTAAACTTGACCCGCACACTGCTTTCTCTGCCTCGATAAACTCTGTACAGGTTAAGTGGAGTTATTCTTTACGCACATGTCAATGTGAAAAATAATGACTTACCGAGTTAAACAACACCTTGAAAAAGTCATTGCTTCCAGAGCTGGCAGATTAGATTCTTGACGATAATTGGTACCTAATCCTGACATCATCTCTAACATTGGGTTGACTTGGCATATTGGATCTAACCTGTCTAGCGACAAATGAATATATAAATTCAATTTCAATAGCTGATATCATTAACAACTGTAATCAAGGCGACGTACGGCTTTCTCATGTCACAAGTAAGCGAGAACATGAATTTTCGAAAAAACTTAGCGAACTTACAGAACCTTTAAATTCGTGGTTAGAAAACATTCACTTAACTGCCACTAGACTTGGAGCATCATCCTGGCTCAGTTCACCATCACTCGACAGTAAACACTTACATATTTTCCCCGAGACAGTTTAAAGGTGCTATTGCTATTAAATGTTCTTTCATCCTTCTGTTTTTAAGTGTTCAATCTTAATGGCATCAGGTCCAGTGGGATCTGAGCCATCAAGCCAATCTAACACACCGCCTTCTGACTAAACAACCCGGGTCTTTCATCACCGAAGAATCCAATCGAGGCAGACTATGCTGCGTAATTGAGAGACGAAAAGCTTGAGAAACCTTAGTCTTTGCTCTGGGGGACGTCTAGAAAAGAAGACTAATCGCAAGATAGCCCGAGTGCCTCAAATGCGTACCTGGGTTTACCCTTTCAATGACAGATGGTTGGCCCGCTTCAGGGCCAATCTAGCTCTCTTCAGGGTAGGTTTAAGTCTATCCAGTCAGCTTTCGCCGACCAGTTTACCGTAACGGTGAACGCCAGGTATTTTACTCGACTTGTAAATGTAGGTGAACTGGTCAGCGAAAGCTGACCTGGATAGACTTAAACGTATCCTGAAGAAAGCTAGGTGGGCCTGAAACGGACTCAATATATGTGATTGAATTGTAAACCCCAAGTGCGCCTTAGGGGTACTTGGGCTATCTCGGGATTAGTCCTCATTTCAAGAGGACTTCCCCTAGAACAAAGACTAAGGTTTCTCAAGCTTCTCATCTCGCGATTACCGAGCATAGTCCGTCTCGATTGGATTCTTCGGGGAATGAGATCCCCCGGATGGTTTAGTCAGAGAGCGGCGAGTTGGATTGGCTGGAGGGTTCAGATCCTTGTGGACCTGATGCCGTGACACAATGAAGACTCTATTAACGACCAGACTGACTTTATTTTCTGTTTTCTTTTTTAAACTTTTTAGTGGTTATATAGTTGTTAACAAAATCCTTATTATTATAGTGTCCCTTCTTGTTATAGCGATTCCATTATAATCAACGAGAAGGACGTAGCTCGCAGATTATCATAATTGTCGTCTTTATTTTCTTCAGGCTCCGGTGACATTCATTCATATCTACTTTAATTATAAAAATTTGGTTCATACAGTCACTAGACTGTTTCAGGCATCATTGGATACTATGCAAATACCTTTTGAAATGAAGTGTGTAGTAGGGCTGTTGTTCAAAAAAGGTAAACATTGCATTGCTGATAACTATCGAGCTTATAACTATAAGCCTTACGAGTAAGATACTTCTGAGCAAGATACTCGAAATAATTACTTACCATCCCATAATCGAGCACTTGAGCATCACAGGTCAACATAGCTCTATGCAAATGGGTTTCGTCACTTCAGTTAATGATATATTTATATGATTAGTGTTGACCGAAACTGCCAAAAGTATAGTGTGAAACTCGCAAGCACAAGGATATCGAACGAGCTAAAGTTAAACTCGTTTTCGCTCGTATATTAAATACGGTTGATGAATAATCCATACCGTTTTCACGTTGGTTTCATTGCTATTGTTCTTAGAACAAAATCGCACATTTCACATAATCTTCAAGAAGTTGAGAAAAATATCGGAATCAATTTCGACCGGTTAATGTCATGTACTCATTCCTGATATTTGTCCATTTTCATGTTTACAATGTGTTTATTCGTTGATGAAGGGGAGTTGTTTGGATAAAGATATACAAGCAATTATTTGTAGTTAAGTCAAAGTAGACCCGCACGCTATCTTCAGATAACAATCCGTGAGAGACAACGTCTAGTCCAGTGTTATATCTACGCGTCGAAGTTATTCTCGAATAGCACTGTTGAATCAATTGCCATCAGTAAAAGTTTAATGGCTATGATGTTGGTAACCTTGCTAATTGAACCTGCAATTTGATCTCGAACTATTCTTGTCTGGTTGTTGGAGCTCCATAGATTTTATATAACATTGAACGAACGACATCGTTCTTTTTTCTAAAGGGACATATCGACAGAACACTTTTTGTTATAAATCCATATCGGGGACATAACGCGTCTTGAAATTCGTGGGTCACTCTCTACTAAGGGCATGTTGACGAGCTGATGCTTGAGTTTATGCTGAATCTCCAGCCGAAAGCGATTATATTTCTTTTCGTTTGATACGGTAGTATTTAGTTCGATTTCCTTGCATGCTTGCCGTGATCATTGTACTCCTCGTCGCACACTATGGTGGAATTACAAATTATAAATCCTCCCATCGATCATGGTACACAAAATATATTCCTTAGGCTGTCAGTGATCGTGTCCAAACCACAAATCGCAGATATCAGATCATACATGAAGATACTTGGGATTTTTTGGTAATGCTCTGAATATAGTTTATATGTCCTAGAGCATAAATCAGCATGTTCTAAAAATACGTCACGGGTTCGTTTTAAGCGACCTGGGGATCTAATCGAGTCACGTTTACTAGTCGAGACAAAATATTCAACCATTCCGGTCGCTTTTTATCCATCCGAGTCTATAAACATGTGTGATCCAATTGTATAACCCAATATGTTAACGCAATCTTGGAATATTTCAATTCTTGTATTTCTAAATGTATACGATGCATGCTAGATATTCTCTTGATGTGCTAACAATTGACACTTTGATAGGTTTATCTTGTTTCCGAAGGTTTGTCCGACTTCTAAAAATTTCAATATAATCAGACACTCATCGGTCAAGCCTACAAAGTTGGCATCGTCTGCATATAATCTTTGCACCATGCTTTTGCATGTTGGCTGCAAGCGGTGTATTAAAAGTAGAGCCGATACATAAAATGATGTCATGACCAGCGTATCACCTTGGATGAAGCCTTCCGTTACGTACCAAAGTTCATTGTCAATTGCCAAAATTCATTGTCAATCTATCAATGGCATAGAAAAATTCGAGAATTTTCGAAATAGCAGGATAAACCACTAGTTTGTTCTGTTAAAAACGGCGATCGACCCCAGCTTGATTGCCGATACTCGTATAATGGCTAAATTGTTATTTTCTATTCTTGATCATCAATTATTTCTTTTCCATCTTCTAGATTAGGGAGATTATACATTCTTAGTTCATTTTGTAGACCGAAAACGCGGTCGATAATTTGACGTTTCCTTATAACCACCAATACACTCAATTGAGAATTCGTTCCAGTTTATAAATGTACTCAATCGTGCGGATCTTCCTGATCGAAACGAGACTGGTAAGACGTTTAAGGTTATCCTGAGCACATACCATTCTTTACTCGATTCATTAAGCTTTTCATTGCAACATTGAACTGCTTTTATATTGTGTATGGTTGGTTCTTGTTGAGCTTTTCTCAAGAATTTCCTTTTTTCTTCTCGATCCACTTGCTCTTGATTTTTGCAATTAAGAATATAGTCAGCATATTTTAGCAAACCATCACTATAGTACATATTGTGATTAATCAATTGATCATCATGATTAATAATAATTTTGTATATTTCTGTAGCTTCTTATCACGTCTGCGCAAACCTGGATATCTATAGTGGCTTCTCCTTACCCATTATAGCTTGGTTTTCTTCATATCTATCAAACCGTACTTTTCGCGTGTGTTCTAACACTTCTCTTTCCCATCCTTCTTCCATCCCGTCCGGTGTTCCACAAGGCTCCGTATTATACCCTTTGCTTTCCTCTCTTCTCGGAGATTTGTCTTCTATTTCTCATTCGTTTGACTTCCATGTTATGCAATATGCTGATGATATTCTCATGCATTTGCATATCGTATTCATGATCTTAGTGTTTCTGCTTCCAACTGTCTTGTCTCAATTTTCAATTATCTTTCTTATCTTCGTCTTACTCTGAATCCTAATAAATCCAAAATTATGTGGATCCTTCCTTGACGCCGCAGCTTAGAACTTCCCTCTGTATCATTAAATTCAACAATTCTTAATATCGTTGACAATCTCGTTTTTTTAGGCGTCCATTTCGACAATCGACTTGCACTTAAACCTTTCGTTAGAGATAAAGTACGCTCATATACCTTGATTCTCCGCAACCTTCGTCAAATTCGTAGAATGATCGATTTTCCTTTTTGTATGACTCTCATATCTTCTCTCATTTTATCAAAACTTGATTACTGTCTGAGTCTATTTTTCAACTCACCTAAATCTACTCTTCTTTATTTACAACGCATCATCAACGCAGCCGTCCGAGTTCTCCTCCGTCTTCGTAATTTTGATCATACATCCCACCATCTTGCTTCTCTCGATTTGCCTACGATTTATTGTCGTGTTTAAATTCGTCTACTTATCATTGCTTTTCGCCTTATAACTTCTCATACCCCTTCATTTCTCAACCTTCCATTTCTCGACAATTCTCGTTTTGTTTATTGTTCCTTGTGTTCCCGTAATTCTCTTCTTTTACATGTCCCAAGCTACTCTACCTCTTTTGGCTTCCGCTCTTTCGTTGTGGCTGCTCCTCTTTCATGGAATCATCTGCCCATTCATATAAGCCAATCAACATAAATGGCGTGCTTTAAACGACAAATCCGATTACATTTTAGTTAGTTGACTTGTACACATGAATTTGGCACACATTTGCCACTTTTAATAAATTATTATTAAACGTCCCCAATACTGCATATTCGTCAAAGCATCTCCTATCTTTTGTCATTTCGGGGTCTTTCACCCCCGAAGAGTCCAACCGAGGAAGACTATGCTGGATAAACGAGAGACGATAAGCTCAATAAACCTTAGCCTTTGCTCTGGGGGACGTCCTCTAGAAAAGAAGACTAATCCCAAGATAGCTTAAGTGCCCCAGAGGCGCACCTGGGTTTTCCCTTTAAATGACAGATGTTGGGCCCGTTTCATAGCCCTCCTAGTCCGCTTAAGGATATGTTTAAGTCTATCCAGGTCAGCTTTTGCTGACAGTTCACCTTAACGGTGAACGCCAGGTATTTTACTTGACTCGTGAAGGTAGGGAGAGGTTGATTAGTCAACATGTAGAAGAGAGTAGAGAGTGCTAATCTCTAAAGTCTTTGCTTTGTAGCAGGACGCCATGAAAGACAACCACCTGCGATTTAACGTAGTTTCAAATAAGATTGGACCGGGTTAGCTGGTCTTTTAATCTTAAAAAGAATCGGCTGATGTCCGAGACTACGTCTTTGCACCTGTGTCCAGAGAACAGGGCTGTTATATCATCAGCGTATACCACTAGACATTGTTCGCGTTTATATATTTTAAAGAGTTCAATGGAGGCTGCAAGATATAAGATTGGAGAAAGAGGTGATCCTTGAGGCACACCCGTAATGGGATAGAACTGATGCACATTGGAGTAGGATTGTAAATTCGACATTTATATGTAGTCGAAAGCGACGCGGTAGCTTGCGATGATAGGTAGGAATTAAATTCGTTCAAACTCTCAATACCAATTCTAGAGAAGAGTTGGATATCTGCCTGAAAGAAGGCCACTCTGATGAGATCAAAGTGAAACCTTCTTTTTAGCAACGTATCTTCATGTTTTTGCCAATGAATTAGGTCAGTAGAGGTGGTCTGTTGTTGTGCAACTGATCAGTGCATATGAATTTTAACATCTACATATTATGTAGCAGTAAAATGTCGAGGAAAGAATTACTTATTGAGCAATGAACGGTGGGAAACGGTTGTTTGTGATTAAGATAGTCGTTCCTTGCTCTGCAGAGTGCTGCATAAATCCAACGACTAGTTATGTCATTAAGTCACTAAGTAACATGTCATAACCACTACCTAATATGCGATCGAGGATGTCACTGTTCTTGTGAATTTCTCCCGGCCGTATATAGGTATTAACTAAGCTGATGCGTTTGCCGTTCTTACAAAGTGATATAACTAAATAAGACAGAAATGGACAAGAATGGTTTTTTTCAATAGGGATGATCTTAAGGAGCTCCTTACTAGGGTTAAAAGACCTTGAGATGAAGATGAGCGATGGGAGGGTTATGTACGGAGTAAAATGGGTGTAGATGTGCTTAAGGATAAATCAAGTAATGTCCTGAGGGAGCCGGATAGACCGCGTCTTCTGAAAAACTATAAAATCTGCATCTCTACCAGATAGAAGCTAAGGGCAGAAGCACCTCCCGAATTCCACTGAAGGATGTTCAGCGAAAAATGCTCTTGAATACTTTGCATTGTGTTAAGTTAGCTGGAGTAAGATGCATCCTCTTAGTCCGAACCGGAGATGAGAAGGTTGCCCTTCCCATGCCTAGCCGAACAAGTTAGAGACACTTGCCCACGGGCGTTATCTTCATTTCTCGTCGTGACCCCATCTGTCAATCTCCATAGGTTTACATTTTGCTTGGCAATTGTAATAGGAGGCATTGTCTTGGACAATGGTTTCTTGAAAGAGGAGGTGAATCTCCTCTTAGAATTTATACTTGCAGAATTTGATTTTGTTCTCTTCTTTGAAGATTTAGCAACAGGAAGGGAGATTATGGAAGGCTTAGAGAGCGTATTTGTTAAAGTGGCAATCAGTAATTCAATCGATCGAGTTGTTTCTTCTTGAAGTGTTCTAAAGAAGTTGAACATTTCGTCCATATTATGTCTAGATGAGTTACACACCGAATTTGTCATTACAGAGGAATAGTAGACATTATTCTTTACTGTGTGTCTTCTCACATAGTCCTTGAATGCTGAACATCTTCTTGACCACACATGATGTTCAAGTTCGCAATTCGTGCATTTTGGGGCTAGTTTGCATTGTGTGTCATAGACGGATTTATCAGATCCACACGTTCCGCATTTATTCATCCTACCACAGGTGGAGTTCTAGTGTCCCCACATGTGACACTTGTTACAATGTGGAAATGTAAGATTGTCCGTAATTGCAATTGTAAAGTTTAGATTGCAATACATAAAAGGATTGAATGCTGCATAAGACAGGAGATGAGCATTGTCCTCTTCGGTATTTGCGAATTTAATAGGAAGAGTTTGATCTCCTTTGTTTTTAATAAATCTAATATTTTGAAGGGAATGATGCTTTTGAAGTTCTGTGATATCTTCTTTTTCTAGGTCAGGGATAATATTAGTAATCTTTACTGACGACATAATAGGCTTTGATACTAATTTTCCTTTATGGGAAAAATTTTCTTTGAAGAACTTAGCAAAATAGGTGGTTAAGTCCGAGGATACGAAGGATATCCTGAAGTAGTTATTCATCACTTTTGCAGAGTTAATCATAACTCTATTAGGTTATGTATTAATAAATTTTCTCAGAAATTCGTTAAAATACTGTTTTTTTTTGCATTGGAATTGTGGGGTAATGTCAACCAGATTAACAAGTTTCTTAATCGGAGGAAGCTCCTCCATTTCACGATTCAGAACAGTAAAGTTACTAATCTTGATTTCTTTAGTTTGCATTTGATCAAATAGTTTCAAATCAAATAAGCGACAACGATAGTGTATTCCTTTTGTTGATTATCAAACAACTAATCTGAACGTCTTGTTTTTATATAAAAGAAACTGATTCTTTAAAAGCTGTCAGCTACACTGGAACTAGCATTGCATATATCGAATGTATTAGCAAATTAATTAGCAATGTTCGTTCGTGGATCATCTAGTGATTTCAAAATATGAGCAAAAACGTTTGGGAGAGCTACTCAAAGATTGCACAATTTGGTCATTATACTCAATACATTTCAGCACAGCTGTTTATATGCATTACCGGCAAGTTGGCATTAAGCGATCAAATTAACTTTGTGTCGACATTTTATGAACAAATCGTTGCGTCATTTAGATCTTCTCGGAGACTACTGTCAAACTATGGAGGTTTCCTAAGTTTATTTTGTCAAATTAAACAATTCAACATGCCCGAAATCATCAGATATCAGAATGAGTAAATGTTGAATGAATCGACAACATTTATGGTTACTAACATCACCACAAAAAGTTGAGCGAGGATGCAAGCTGTAGTAACGCATTCACATCAACATTATGCCATGATCTCTTCATCGGTGCAGGCTCGGAATTGGTAACACCAATATTGGGTTAAAGAGTCATCCTAAAAAGCAAAACTGCAGTGATCACTGAACTTTAAAGAAGGATAGTGCGATCGATCACATACATGGCCATCTCTTTGAGAAAATACAAGATCCAGTATAGAGCAATACCCATCAGAAGCAAATCTGGTGGGATACGTGCTGAATGATTAATAGGTCATCTACCAAGAACTCCTATAGTTTCTTATCGTCATGGAGGCAGTTACAAACAATGTTGTTGCCTCTTCGTCGACTATCTGAATCGATAAATTAAAATCTTCAACTAAAATAATTGGTTAATTGCTCGTACTACAAGCTCTAGTTAGAATGTGCATCAGCCCATTATCTAACATAGCTGATTTGTGTGTTAAATAAAAAACTTCACACAAAACGCGAAGGTTGGATATAACTAGATCAACTATAAGACATTCGTTTTCTTCCCTGATTTGAATATCTCACTACTTCTTAACCGAACCCTATCCTGGACATAAAATGATACTCATCCACCCATCTTAAGAGGGAAATTATCTGAAGGGACCAAATGATAACCTGGAATTGATATTGCGCTATCAAGAATGTCATCATAAAACCACGTCTATGAAACAGCTGAAATGTCTATATACTCAGAATGCGTTAAACTCTAGCATGATCAATATTCGAGATTAAGCTGCGAATATTTGTGTATCCTACGACAGGCATACGTTGAATCGTTGTAACTCGAGAAAATGCAGTTGAAACCATTGAAAAGCCTGCCTACACAATAAACATGAAAATTCGCATTTCCAAACTTTTTGAGGAAGCTAGTTGCGAAAACGCTTATATAAATGTCGCCATTGAGTATAGAGCACTTAATTTGATCGGATTTATAATACACCTGAGCAACGTTAGCATTTACATTTTTATTCATTTTATTGAGCTACTTCCTCTTCTTAATAGCCATTTATGTATATTGTGGTTTTTGAGGGTTTACATGAAATCTAACAAATCTGTTGATATCTTTAAATTACTTTTTACATTATTAAAAATAATATGGACAGTAATATTGATAATTATGCTATACACAGATAATTGCATCTTCTTATATATATTCTTTAATATATATTTCTGTATATATTTTTTGTAGATAATATTAACGTCAATATATTATTATTGGAATAAATTACCATCTACTGTTGTTGAGGCCACACATGTATCAGAATTGAAGAATTATCTTCGTGCTGAATTCCGCCTTGAATCCTGACTTTTTCAGCTATTTTGTTGACTATCTTTTATTTCTCTCTTTTTTACTCTGATGCCCCTGTTTTGTGCTTTGCTCTTTTCGCGGTCAATGAATAATAATGAAGAGAAAATTTATTGTCATCGCGCCTCTCGGCTTCGACAAAATATAAAAGAAAGGAAAAATACTGTTACAATTAATCAAATACATTAAATTTAAACGGATGCTGATGTTAGACGTTGTACCAATATATTGCATCTTCTCTTCGTCATATACTATGCCCCTAATGCTTCTGCACTGTTCCTCTTAAAAGGCCTCAGATAGATCTTGCACTTTACTTCATCGATCGTATGAAGTAAAGTGCACGATCTATCTGAGGCCAATATTTAATATAATTTAATATTGTCTCGATTATAAGTTCTTACAACTAGTTAAAATATTGATCAGTAACTACATACAATCGTCCAGCTTACAAACCTACAACGACAATTACAATATTTCTCTTGTCAAGTTATAAGTAAATTTATTAATTACATAATCGTCCAGCTTATTCTGGAAGCAGTTCTAGCGCCTTAGAGATTATGCCTAAGGGTAGACCCAACACAGGAATCATTTGCTGCGTCTGCAATGGCACCGCAGCCAAATGCAAAGGATGCCGGTGTGCAAAGACTATGCGACATTGTACGAATTGCCATGTATTCAACTGCTCCAACAAACGTGAGGCGCCGGCCACCTCAAGTGTTTCAAATGAGCCTACTAGCGTGTCAGCTAATTCTGTTCCCGTTACCATACCAAATATTCCCTTACCGCGAGTTGATCAGCCAATAACGGGACTTATCAGTCATCAAATACGGTCCTCAAAAGTGAAAGCACGACACAACGAGAATACACCAGAGTATCTCAGTACAATATGAATGCTATCTTCGATGAAATCATCCTATGGCGACCAAACCTATTCAGGCTTTCACGATGTAGCGAGTCGAAAACTTTCATAAGCAAGCTGGCTAACATCTACGAATTAGCCTCAGTAAATGAGTGTTCTCTAAAGTATGCTGTCATTTTCTGTCAACTGATTTTGCAGCGACCTTCGAAGTCGAATCCAAAAAAGATCAAACAAACCATGTCTCGGCGGTTGGCATTGTGGCATTCTCGCAATCTTGATTCCTTGCTTTTTGAAGCTCGAAGCCTCCAGGCGCTTATCCTTAATTTGAGCCGTCCGCGTCCAGAAATGGATCGTGAAAGAATGTTTAAGAAAATGGTGCTCAGTGGCAAACTATCCTCAGCGATGAAGTTTCTGTAGAAGGACCCAGGATGTGGATCCATCTTGAATCCCAGCGATGTCACTGATAAGGGCACTGTTCGTGACATCCTATTGCAGAAACACCCCGATGCGGTGGATATTAACCCCGATGCGATAGTGACCTCCCCAATCGCATATCCAGGTGCATTCCATCCAATACTATTTGACGCGATTGACCATTCTGTGATAATCGCCATGGCTAAGAAGACAAAAGGAAGCGCTGTCCCGTCTGGAGTGGATGCATATTCGTGGAACTTGATGTTAACAAATTTTGGCGATGAGTTCCTGAAACTAGCTAATTCGCTGGCCACGTTCGCCAGAGCTCTGTCTACCGTGACTATCATGGATTGCATCACGAAAGCACTGACCGTGAGCCGCCTTGTTGCACTTAGCAAGAACCCCGGAGTAAGACCCATCGGCATAGGAGACGTCTCCAGACGTATCTATTCAAAGGCTGAACTCAGTATCGCCCAATCTCACATGCAAAAATATTTGTAGGCTCACTGCAAATGTGTGCAGGTCAGCGGGCAGGCACAGAGTTTGTGATCCATCATGTTCGAAAATCATTGGCGTCTAATCCACACTCGATCGCCATCTCCATCGATGCAGACAACGCCTTTAACCGTGTGTGCAGAAAAACGGCATTGCGGAGTATGCCTATGATATGTCCTGCCCTATCAAATATTCTCTTCAACCTCTATCGAGAGCCGACAAGAATGATTGTTGATAAGGAAGTAATTTGGTCTCGTAAAGGCTTCACACAGGGCGACGTTCTCTCAATGAAAGCCTTTGCATCCGCAATTGTGCCCCTGATTATGCAAGCACAAGACAATTTCACCAATGTTCGCCAACTATGGTACGCAGACGACGGTAATATGGTTGGTCCTCCTGAACAAGTGCTCGAGGCATTCCGATTCCTAAAAATTAACGGCCCTAAATATGGGTTCTACATTAACGCGCACAAATGCAACTTGTACACTAACAGAGTGGATATCGGGAGAGTCAGGATGATTTTCAAAGATGAGTGCCTGTCCTCATCGCCAGATGGACTAATAATCCTTGGCGCTCCGGTCTGAAATAATGCATTTTGTGCTGATACGGTCAAGTCTGTCGTGCCTAAGTTAGTCGATCATTTGTCGAAACAAAGAGATTGCCAGTTTCGAAGCTCAATTGGCATTTTTCGCGTTGCTAAAGTCTTTCCAGCAGAGATGGAAGCATATACAACGCTGTTGCAACTGTTCTCCGTCTTGGTTCGAACAATTGATGACTGAAATGCTCGCTTTCCTTTAAGAATTGGGGATTACCTGTTCTAATGACGGCGATCCACTGCTTGCTATCCTTTCTATGAAGATCCGAAATGGCGGTCTTGGGTTAGATGACCCAACAACGACAACTGCATCTGAATATTCCGCCTCCTTGCAGGTGTGTGCTACGTATGCGGACAGCCAGCATTGTAACAACCCTGATACAGTTATGACCGATGCGTGTCAACTACTGAAAGAGCAGCGCCAACTCACAGAAACTGAACGAAGATCAAGTGCACTTAGCCGCGCTTCGCAAAACTTGCAAAGCATGGTTGCGTATTCGACAATGCGTGGTGCATCTGCATGGCTATCTGTCTGACCAAAATGACACACGGCTTAGTAATGAAGCGTTTCGCGATGCCATGCTAGCACGATATGGACTAGCGAACCTGGACATCCCGAAATGCTGCCAATGCTGTCTATCGAACAATCTCCAGCACGCCCTCTCTTGCCCGATCGGAGGCTTACCGTCGATGCGTCACGACTGCGTTCGCGATATGATTGCCTCAGAGTTGACAAAAGTTTGCCACAACGTTCAGGTCGAACCAATGCTGACTCCTCTCAGAGCTGGCACTACTTTCGAGTGTCCCTCAACGACGACGGAAAGAGATACTCGTTTAGATATAGCATGCGCGGGTCTTTTCGGGGATAGGACGGAGCGAACATTCGTTGACATTTGTGTATACAATTTACACGCTTAGTCTAATCTCTTGAAGGAACCGAATGCCAGCTGTGAATACCACGAGCTGCGAAAGAGGAGGAAATACATTGAGCGTGTTACTCAAGTCGAACGGGCCTCTTTCGTTCCTGCCATATTCTCTTGCTCTGGAGGCGAAGGAAAATAATGTACTATTTTCCTCTGTTGGATTACCTTATTAATAACAGCGAAGAAAATCGTGTCTAGATACGGAATTGAGCTGAACAGGTTGGGCTCTGCACGCAATCGCCCAGTCATCCGTGAAGACTAAAATGTTGATAATAGTATTAATAAAATGTGTTTTACAAATATTATTTAATTTTTGTACGTAAAAATAAATTTTGCTGTTTCAAAAAAAAAACAAAAAAATCATTGCCCACCAAAAGAGTAAAGCTCAAAACAGGGGAATCAGAGTAAAAAAGAGAGAAATAAAAGATAGTCAACAAAATAGCTGAAACAAGTCAGGATTCAAGGCGGAATTCAGCACGAAGATAATTCTTCAATTCTGATACATGTGTGGCCTCAACAACAGTAGATGGTAATTTATTCCAATGTTTGACAATTCGATGTCTTATGTCACCTCGGTTCCGCTTCGGTCCCAGTTTGTGTACCAGTTTAAGCTTCTGTCCTCGTAGATTTTCATTAGCAGAAAGTGTAAATAGAGGGTTTAAAACGTGCTTAGAAGAGTGCAGTGTCCTCCACACCAACATCAAATCTGCTTTAATTAAGGACGTCTCAACATCGCATATGCCTAGAACGTCTAGTCTCTGAGGGTAGGGAATATCTCGAATAGAAGAAACCATATGGCTAGCTTTACGGAGAATGCCCTCAAGTAAACGCAAATCACCTTAGATTGTGGAAAGATGCTAATGAAGCATATAGCACATGAGAAAGGACAATCAAAGGGAACAGCACCCTAAATGAGTCAACATCTATTGAACCTAGCATTCTTCGTAGTAGCCCTAGGATGCGTTGACATTTGCTTACAATATATCTTACATTAAGACCCGATGACAGATTATTAGATAATATAATACCGAGATCCTTGACTTGATCAACATTCTTAATGGTAGCACCGCCTAAAGTGTACGAGCCAGAGTACATCAACTGACCTAAATGCATGTGATAGGTCTTTTCTATGTTAATAGTAAGATCATGTGAGTTGCACCACGATTGTATAAAATATATATCCTTCTGAAGCCGGTTATGATCTGAAGGATCGCGAATATCATTCCAAGTTTTGATATCATTTGCGTACATCGAAAATGAGCAATTGACATGAATAACAATATTATGATATGAATAGCAATATTATAAGTAATAATAAACTGTTTTTATACAATTTTTGGGACAATGAGCATCTTTGATATTATAAGTAATATTATTATGTTAATTTAATTTTTATATATACCTTATCTGTAAGGTGATACTTTTACATAAATGTTTTTCAACAGTTGTTAAATCATACTTTAGATGACAACTGCTTCTGAAGTAAAGGCTATTTTCGATGAATTTGTTTCTAAATATGGAAAACAGGATACTTATGAAAAAGATGTATGTGAGAGCTTGAAAGGAAGATTAGAAAGTGTTGCTTCAAAGGATCATGGATTGAAACGGTATCAACTTCAGGACATAGGCAAAAGTAATTACCTTACTTTGGAAAAGTGGAGTAAGCATTTCCCTGCTGCTTTAGTTAATTGTGCCGGAGAATACTGGAAGTCTATAGCATTTTGGGCACCACGTAAAGACCCAAGATTTCCTAACATGAATCAGACTAAGAATTGTGAGATAAATTATCTAGATTACCATCGTTGCAAAGATCAACTTGGTGAAGATGCAGCTGAATGTGACTATTTCAAACATGTTTATACGCATACTTGTCCAACTAGTTGGGTTGAAAGCTTTGATGAACAATTTGAGAACGGAGTGCTTCGAGGATTTCATAAGGATGAATATATATAATTATGTAATGGAATGGATTAGCGCTGCTTGCTATATTAAATCGCTTTTAAAACACATTATCTATATTTTATAATGACTACCGAGGTTAAAATAATCGTACTCATTTTAAGATCTTGTTGATATGCTTGATGCTTGATATGATTATCACATGTAGAGTTAATGGAATACATTTTAGGATAAATTCTGTTTAGATTAAAATATTTTAAAAATTAACGATTGTTATTATTTAAATATAATAAAAATTATTTTTAAATATTGTATTAAACACAAATTAGACATTTCCATAGCAAACGGATCATTCTTATTTATTATTATTGAGTACAAGACAAAGCCGCAAATGACTGTTCAGTTTGTTCACTGTTGATATAAAAAATAAAAAAGTGTAGAATGCAATTAGCCGAATGGGTGGTTGAGAGTTCGAGCTGTTATGAATTTCCTCACTTGAAGTTTAAAATGTGAATAGCTAGAGACACATCAATTTCCTCAGGTAGTGCATTCTATATATTGATTACACAATGGGAGTGTCTCATTATTCGAGGATTTTTACCATGGGGAAATTTATAAAGAGGGTTAGGTGATGTCCACGACAATTTTTAGTTCTAAACTTTATAACATCTGTGGAATATCCTTCAAATGATTTGACAACTACCCAGATTGCTAAGAGATCAATGTCCAGTAATTTTTGTCTTATTGATCTTAAACCTTACAAGGAAAAAATGTCCTTATACGAATACAAATGATCAAAACAAATTCGAAATCTGCGATGAAGCACTGATTCAAGATTGGTAATTTCTTCTGTGGTACATGGAAAAGCAGCTTGGATTCAATACTCATGATGTGGAAGAACAATAAAGGAGTTTGAAGACATCAGGGTTCATTCTCGCCTAGCAATTTTTGATGAATACAAGGCTCGAACTGCCTTTCTGCGAGCAAAGTCAGTATTCAAACGTGTTTTTAGTGTCCTGTGTATTATAACATCCAAATCTTTTGTTCCGACACAATAGTATTTATATGTCCTCCAGTGTGATAATTATGATCGATTACAACGCTACCTAACCTCATACATACACATTTACTTATATTTGACTTCATATGCGTTGCTTTAATCCATTAATAAATACGGTCAAGGTCGTTCTGCAACAGTTTAGCATCTAGTTTACTATCTCTAGTGCCCCATAGTTTTATATAATCAGCAAAGGCTAAGCATGGGAATTGGATACGTAATAAAAAGTCATTTAGAATTGTGATAAAAGGAAGATGACCCAATACAGTACCCTGAGGGACTCCACAATTTACATATCTTGTAGTGGAAATGTGTTCCCAACTCTAATTCTGTAGAAACGTCAGCTGATGAATACCTGAACCTAATTGCAGATGTGCAAGGAACACCATAGTGAGATAACAAATTAATAAAACATGAGTGCGGAACTCGATAGAATACCTGTGAAAAATCTAAGAAGATAACGCCGACATATTTACATGAGCTAGTCGCCTCAGTCCACAATTCACGGGTTGACAACAGGTTAGTGAAACACGATCGCTTGGAACGAAAACCGTGCTGTGAATTTATAATAATCCTGTGTTTATCTAAATTATTCAACATTCTACGGGTAGTTAATCTCCACATTACTTTACATATGGAACTTGTGAGGTTTATAGGTCTATAGTCTGAGCAAGATGACGGTATCGATTTCTTGGGAATTGGGGCAATAATTGCGGACTTTCACGAATTTGGAACCGAAGAGTTGGAAATACTGTATTGGAAGAACTTAGCAAGAAACGGGGCAAGATATGAAGACAGAGCTTTTAGAAGGAACGGAGAAATGTCATCCGGACCTGTTGAGCTATGCGTGTCAAAATTTCTTAAGCACGACTAAACTTCACTAGAATATATTTTAGAAGTTGTTGACCGTTGTGCAATAATTTCAAATCTACAAATAATGGCAGCTTATAAAGCAACTCATGTAGTTTTTTAAAGTAGATATTATTGCAAATACTTCAAATTCTGTAAAACAAATATCAGTTACAATCTCTTGTGTTTTTATTATACGTAAACAGATAATGATATGAGCAGAAGCTTATATCATAGCATCAAAAGGATAGAGAAAAGATATTATAAATTTTACACCATCGCTTTAAAAACAATTTTGTCTCCAACGCTTTTAATATTATAAACTGCGTCATTGTCATTAACAATATTAAATATACCTGTCTGGTCTTAACAGTCACCCAGAGGAACATTTACAAAGCTCCAATTAATCTCTATCTAGATGGTGTCACAATTGTATCCGACAAAGGCTGCTTGCTTTTGCAACGTATTTTGATACCTGTCAATACAATGTCATCTCTCCTGTTCATTGACTTTATTATGCGAAATATCCCGTATAAAGATGACTCGCCGATTACACAAACTTTGTCGCCAGCTTTGAACATATACAAAAATCTGGGACATTCTATTGAGCAAGGGTTCTCTTTTCAAATTCTCTCTTAAGGTTTCTAAAATTCTGCTACCTGCTCTTCATTTGTATGATACTCCTCCGTTGATGGATCAAGTATATAATTACACTGCGCTGGAATATAACATTTGGAGTGCCTATCGGCACATTTACCTATTTCATCGAAAACTAACAAAAGTGGGCATAATAAAACCACATGTTGCGTTGATCATCTTGCTTAACTCACTGCAATTTAAGTAAGTGCCAATTTAAGCTTGTGCAACGCCGCGCGTCTCCAGGTTGCAGATCGGGGAAAACGCTGTTAGGCAGGTTAGCTTTGATATAAGCAAGCTTCGACTTGACAAATAAGCAATCGCCGACAGCAAGCAGTAGCGTTATCGTGATGGCGACCTAGAGCGTGGCGTCAATACGTCTATAAAATCCATCCATCCAATAGAACTTAACGCTATGATATGGCAAGTCGATCTCGCCATTAAATAAGGATATGTCACTTGTTGCCGGACAAGTTATACTGTTGGCTTAGTACCGGTTAGGAATACCGCTTATAACTGTGGTTGACGATAAGCTCTGCGACAAGTCAGTCACAAAACAAATGGACGCATCTTTAAATAAATAATAATGCCTTCCAATTCTCCCACTATGATTGGGCGTACACTGCAATCAACGTGACAGGGAGAGAACCAGCTAGGCCGAAAAAAGTACGAGGGTTCCTGATGCATGGCATCGTCGGGACACAAGCAAGCCAGTCTAAAGAAATATAGTCGGCACGCGAAAAGATTCGTGTTGCATCTCTGAACGTGGGTACGCTCACTGGTAACGCTGAGGATATTGCCTCTATGCTGAGACGCAGATAAATAGACATTTGCGAACTGCAAGAAACACGATTGAACGGAGCTAAAGCGTACAACATGGAACAGGAGCGTGGTAAAAGTAGCTACTAACTCTCCTACTACGGTACTGTGGGAACGAGTAGTGGAGTAACAATCGCAATTTATGAGGGACTCCTTGATTCATTTATTGAGGTTAGCCGCTACGACGATCGACTCATGAAAATAACCATTGTGACGTCGGACCGCATAGCTCACTTTTTCTCTGCATATACACCACAGACTGGACGTAGTGAAACATTAAAAGACATTTTGGGAAACACTATATTGTCACATACGGAAAATCTATTCTGCCGACTGTATCATAATTGCTGGATACTTCAACGGGCATGTCGGTTAGACTGTTGATGGATCTTCATGCCATGATGACAAAGGCTATGGATGACGAAATAAGGTTGGAAAGCGAATAATTGAGTTTGCTGAGTCGCATGATCTCGTTCTTACCAATACGTGGTTCATCAAGCGACCCACGCAGCTACCAACCTATTATAGCGCGAACACTAAAACTCAAATCAATTATATTCTCGTGCGCCGTAAGCACTTGCCCACTGTAACTAATGCTAAGGTCATACCATATGAGACGCTCGCAACGCAACATTGCCCGATAATTGCAGTCATGAAAATCAAGCCACCTCAGCAAACTCTGATGGATAAGGGCACGGGATAATCTAGAACAAAATGGTGGCGTTTCGGCGATATGGAAGCAAAGGTGATCTGGAAGATACGAATTCCCGAAGTAACAAAAGTTGAAGAAACGTGGAGCACAACTGGACATATAATACAATAATTTATTTAACGTGGCAAATGCGTGCAAAATGCACGCTTACATGACCACTAACAAACAAAAAAAAGAACATCAAAAGTCACAGATAATTGTTGAAATGGAATTGGACTTGGCGTTTGAAGCACGGCATATATGTTGATTGGCGGATATGAATAGGCAGTTGCTTCCATAAGAGAGGAGCAGCCACAACGAAGGAGCGGAAGCCAAAAGAGGTAGAGTAGTTTGGGACATGTAAAAGAAGGCAATTACGGGAACGCAGAGCACAATACACAGTACGAGAATTGTCGAGAAAAGGAAGGTTTAGAAATGAAGGGGTATGAGAAGTTATAAGTCGAAAAGCAATGATAAGAAGACGAATTTGAACACGACAATAAATTGTAGGCAAGTCGAGAGAAGCAAGATGGTAGGATGTATTATCAAAACGACGAAGACGGAGGAGAACTCGGACGGCTGCGGTGATGATCCGTTGTAGGGGAAGAAGAGTGAATTTAGGTGAGTTGGAAAATAGACTAAGACAATAATCGAGTCTAGAAAAAAGGAGAAAAGATATTAGAGTCATACAAGAAGGGAAATTGATCAATCTACGAAATTGACGGAGGTTGCGGAGTATCAAGGTAGATGAGCGTACTTTATCACCATCGAAAGGTTTAAGTGAAAGTCGGTTGCCGAAATGAAAGCCTAGGATAACGAGATTATCAACGATAGAAAGAATTGTAGAATTTAATGATACGGAAGGAGGTTCTACGCCGAAGCTTCGAGGTAGGATCCACATAATTTTAGATTTATCAAGATTCAGAGAAAGGCGAAGGGAATAAAGATGATTGGAAATTGAGACAAGACAGCTGGAAACAGAAACACTAAGATCATGAATACGATAAGCAGGTGCGTGAGCATAGATGAGAATGTCATCAGCATATTGCATAACATGGAAGTTAAATTTATGAGAAATCGAAGACAAATCACCGAGAAGAAGAGAGAAAAGCATAGGGCCTAATACGGAGCCTTGTGGAACACCGGTCGGGATGGATGAAGGATGGGAGAGAGAAGAGTTAGAATAGACGCGAAATATACGGTTTGATAGATATGAAGATAACCATGATACAGTGGGTAAAGAGAAGCCTTAATCATGACGAAGGCGATGTAGAAGAATCGAGTGATCGACGATGTCAAAAGCAGACGATAGATCAAGAGAAACTATGACACTACATAATTTATGATCGCGCGAGATGAGTAAGTCATTATAAACTTTAAGACAGGCAATTTCAGTAGAGTGATTAGAGCGAAAAGCGGCTTGGAAGGGAGGAAACAAGTTAGAGGAAAAGAGATATGTATTAACTTGCTTGAGAACGAGACGCTAAAGGAGTTTGGAGAGGGTTTGGAGAAGTGAGATTGGACGATATGAAGATGGTAGTGAGGAGTCGAGAGTTTGCTTTTTGATGAGAGGACGAACAGTGGCGCATTTCCAGATGGAAGGAAATGTACGGCTACGGATGGACGAGTTGAACAATGTGGTTAGGAAGGGTAAGATAGAGGAGCAGATATTTTTAAGCAAGTGAGTGGGAATTGGGTCAGAAGGAGAGGTTTTATTAGGTAATGACAGCAGAACCGAAGAAACTTCATCAGACGAAACGGGAAGAAGGTGGAATAGTTCTGGGAGGGAAGTATTAAAAGAGAAGAGTGGGTACAAGAGGGCTACGGGTAGTAGGGAAAGTAAATTAGATAGCTTAGTTTGTAGATAAGAAGAAAATTCATCAGGATTTATATTACAAGAAGTAGATGATCGTGAAAGAATTGAGTTTAAGATTTTCCAATGAGATTTAGAGTTGGAAGATGACTCGAGTTGATTTCGCCAAAAGATAGTACGTTTAGTACGTATAAGAATAAGATGTGAACGGCGTAGAGAAAAGTAGGAATCACGGAGATTTGGAGTGAGTGAGTTGGGAGAACGTTTAAGAAAGCGTTTATACATACGAAAAGAGTAACAGAGTCGACGCTTAGAAAGACTACAGTCAGAATCGAACCAGGGAGCATGGCGCAAGCGCTGGGAACGTCGAAGTCGACTAGGCAGAAGTTATTGAGGATCGACGTAAGTTCAGAATCAAACAGAATGCAGAGATCATCAGGAGAGTGATAGTTAAGAGGAAGTGAAAAGAGTGAAGAATTGAGTAAGGCTGTGCAGAGAATAGGGATATCGAGCAGCTTCCAGGGTCGACTTGGTGTAGATAATGGCAAAGGCGGAGAAGGAGGATGGGGACGAGTAAGAGTAAGATTGACAAGGATATGATCGGACAAACCGGGATCAGTAATTGACAAGGAGGTATAGTCATTGAAGCATTTAGGAACAGCAATGTTGTCGAGAGCACCGCCGAGAATATGAATTGGGCTTGTTGAAAGTAATTTATAGTTAAAATCAGAAAAAAGATTAGTTAAAGTGATAGAGTCAGAGTCAGGCGGGCGATCAAGACGAATGTTAAAGTCACCGAGAACAAAAGAAGGAGTATAAGACAATGAACAGTGAGACATTAGATCTGCAAGGTCGTTAAAGAAGATACGTGATTGGGCAACGCAACCTGGACGGTATACAATCACAAGTTCCAGAGGGAAAGGAGTTGATAATCTGAATATGAGTGATTCGAACGAAGTGTAACGGATGCTAACGTTGATTTTACGTAAAGACATTGGGTGACGAGCAATGGCAACAATACCGCCATGGTTAGAAGCAGTAGTTGTATGATATGCAATTTGACGAGCTGATTCAACTAGAGAACAACCAGAGCGACATAGACGACGAATAGCAAGATCGTCGGAGTCAGAGTGCCTGGATTCGGTAATGCAGAGAATATCGATAGATAATTGATCGAAGATATCGAGAAGCATATCAGCTTTATGAAGAATGGAGCGAGTGTTGAATAGACTAAGACGAAAAGTATGCTTAGGAGCGAGATTGACTAGCGAAGAAGACAAGGGGGATAGATGGGACGCCATCGAATTTTTGGCCTAGTGTGTATAACGTGAAAATTTCCGTTGATTTGACGTATAGATAAGGATGACTCTCCGTTTGTTTCACGTCGATGTTTCTCAATGCGAGCTAAATTGAGCTGGGCAATATCAGAAGGGGAGCGGTCAGGAAAGATACGGCAAGTAGATGAAGTGGTAAGAAGTTTAAAGCGTTGGGAGAGTACAGAAGAGGCATGTGAACTATGTCGGAAAACGATTTTTAAGAGTGGAGGACTGAGATGATTGGATTTAGTGGATTTGTTTAAACGAATAAAGGATACAGGATCGATATTATTGAAGAGGGATGTATTATTATCAGGAAGAATGGTTGCTATGATAGACCTGAAAGCAGATACATCATCATCGAGGCGACATTGAGGAGAAGCAGATTCGGAAACCTTTAAATTAGATATGATAATGCATCGATCGCGCGAAGGAAAACGATTACGTAGTGGTAGACGGACAGACCTGGTAGTATTAGAGGCAGAAGAGCAGATAAACGTGGGAATGACAGGGGTGTTAAGTGAAGATTTAAAATAGTTTGGAGCATGTGTGACAGGAGTGGATTGTTGAATCGGTTGATAGGAGATGTTACTGAAAATGATTTTGACGGAAGGATGTGAATTATTGATAGGTGATACGGTTGGAGCATGTGTGACAGAAGTGGATTGTTGAATAGGTTGAACGGAGATGTTACTGAAGATAATTTTGACAGAAGGATGTAAATTATTGAGAAGTGATACGGTAGAGGTAGAGTAAGGAGTACGTGAAGAGAAGAAAGAAGTATGAGATGTATTTAGATGTGGGGATGAATAGGAAAAATGAGGTACGAGATGAAGGCCTTTACTGTTTGCATTGTTAGGAAGATGATTAAGGGAAGTTTTATCCGTAGTTAAAGGATGAGTGTGTGTGAGAGAAGTTTTAAGGACGGGTTTCATAGATGACGAAGGAGTTAGTAAGCAAACGGATGACGACGATAGATTGGAAGATATGTTGTCGTTTGTTGATGTTCCATGTATAACAGCGGTCTGAGTCGACTGAGAGATATCATCAAGTTTATTTATTGAGCACAAATCTGTTTTGTTAGCGTTCAGAACTTCTCCACCGTTTGAGTGGTCATTCTTCATTAGCTTACCTACGAGGGCAGCACAACAGAAGCCGCAGAGGAAATTCCGATTTGAAACATTGTCCTTGTCAGTGAAAGGAATGGCAACGTGAGTCCAAACATTGCAGTTCTTATTGTCGCATCCAATTTGCTTTTCGATGTAAGCTTCCTTGACGGACTTGAGTTGCTGGCCGACATTTTTAGTTAGCTTTCTCTTTGCCATAATAAAATCTTAATTAGTTAGTTGTAATCAAGAATGTTTAGACTCCGTTAGTATGCAAGTCGTTAGTTGTAAGTAGTTCGCGTTAGTTGTAAGTAGTCGTTAGTTGTAAGTAGCAAGCAAATGTCGTCGATGGTTGTCGATAATTGTCAAGCGGATGGTTGTCGTTAGTTGTCGTTGAAGGTTGACGTTGGTTGTCGTCGAAGATTGTAGTTTGATTGCTTTACAATCTTAGTGGACAAGATTTTTTGCGAGCGAAGCGAGCGGAACTGAAATTGTATGTTTATTAGGAACCAAATTTTTTTAAGGTATTTTTTTAAAGTATTTTTTAATATAGTGCATTAGATAGCGGATAAAACACTTGGTCGTGCCAAAGCCGGAGAAAGAAACATTAAGTGTGATACATGGTTCTGGACGAATATGTAAAAGCAAAATTCAAAGGCAAGAAACGACTACTCCATGCATATCTCAGCGGCAACACATAGACAACCTGGCATGCATACCATTTAGCAAAGAGAAACTCTAAAAAGACTGTTGCGGTTGCCAGAGCCGTTCACTATAATAATGTCCGAAAAAGACTTAATACACGCGATGGTGAGCGAGACCTATTTTAGATTGTGAAGCTAAGGCATCAAAACACGCAGGATATTGACAGGTTTTTCTGCATCAATGGAAGGGACGGTAAACTATTAATCGATCGACATAAACTTCGAGATACATTGCGTGATCATTTTGAGGAAATCTCAAATGAAGAGCTGCGCACCCCCGATCCCAGAAGTTGCAGTAACGTCCCATCCATTACCTCAAATAAGTGATGACGAGGTAAAGTAAGCATCAAAGCGTATGATGACAAGTAAAGTTACATGCCCAGATGACATTGCGACTGAGCTTTGGAAGACAAAATCTGGGACCCTGTCCCCTAGCTAGCCAGCTTCTTCAACAAGATCATTGATGATAATGTCCAAGAGGTCGACCCAAGCGACGATGGCTAGACGGCCTTCATACAGATATGATGGCATCTGAATTTTACCCAGACCACGCTCAAGATAGGGCGAAATGGAGGGCTAAATCCCACATAGCTCATCCCCCCTTAAAGCTGCACAAAGGCTGAAGAATAAGAAGATATAAGCAACTAGTGGAACCCCCAATATAATTTATTTGCAATTAAAAAATAAATGTTTATTGATTTGTACTTATAAAATTAAGAAATATTTCAGTATGAAAAACAGTAATAAAATGCATTTTACACTAAATTAAGCTAACTTTTTCCAAAAGACAAATTACATGACCAATACAAAACTGAATAATAATACAAATTTATTAAATGTCGCAAATGAGTACAAGCTGTACGCTTACAAGTCCACGAACAAAAATGAAAAAGTCAAGCAGATAAATTGTTTAAATGGAATCGGATTTGTCGTTTGAAGCACGGCAGGGAAGTTGATGTGGCGAAAATGAATGGGCAGATGGTTCCACGATAGAGAAGCAGCCACAATGAAGGAGCGGAGTGCAAAGGAGGTAGAGTAGTTTGGGACATGTAAAAGAAGAGAATTACAGGAACGCAAGGAACAGTAAACATAACGAGAATTATCAAGAAAAGGAAGATAGAGAAATGAATGGGTATGAAAAGTTATAAGTCGAAAAGCAATGATAAGAAGACGAATTTGAACACGACAATAAATTGTAGGCAAGTCGAGAGAAGCAAGATGGTAGGATGTATTATCAAAACGACGAAGACGGAGGAGAACTCGGACGGCTGCGGTGATAATGCGTTGTAGGGGAAGAAGAGTGAATTTAGGTGAGTTGGAAAATAGACTAAGACAATAATCGAGTCTAGAAAAAAGGAGAAAAGATATTAGAGTCATACAAGAAGAGAAATTGATCAATCTACGAAATTGACGGAGGTTGCGGAGTATCAAGGTAGATGAGCGTACTTTATCACCAACGAAAGGTTTAAGTGAAAGTCGGTTGCCGAAATGAAAGCCTAGGAAAACGAGATTATCAACGATAGAAAGAATTGTAGAATTTAATGATACGGAAGGAGGTTCTACGCCGAAGCTTCGAGGTAGGATCCACATAATTTTAGATTTATCAAGATTCAGAGAAAGGCGAAGGGAATAAAGATGATTGGAAATTGAGACAAGACAGTCGGAAGCAGAAACACTAAGTTCGTGAATACGATAAACAGGTGCATGAGCATAGATTATAATGTCATCAGCATATTGCATAACATGGAAGTTAAATTTATGAGAAATCGAAGACAAATCACCGAGAAGAAGAGAGAAAAGCATAGGGCCTAATACGGAGCCTTGTGGAACACCGGTCGGGATGGATGAAGGATGGGAGAGAGAAGAGTTAGAATAGACGCGAAATGTACGGTTTGATAGATATGAAGAAAACCATGATACAGTGGGTAAAGAGAAGCCATAATCATGACGAAGGCGATGTAGAAGAATCGAGTGATCGACGATGTCAAAAGCAGACGATAGATCAAGAGAAACTATGACACTACATAATTTATGATCGCGCGAGATGAGTAAGTCATTATAAACTTTAAGACAGGCAATTTCAGTAGAGTGATTAGAGCGAAAAGCGGCTTGGAAGGGAGGAAACAAGTTAGAGGAAAAGAGATATGTATTAACTTGCTTGAGAACGAGACGCTAAAGGAGTTTGGAGAGGGTTTGGAGAAGTGAGATTGGACGATATGAAGATGGTAGTGAGGAGTCGAGAGTTTGCTTTTTGATGAGAGGACGAACAGTGGCGCATTTCCAGATGGAAGGAAATGTACGGCTACGGATGGACGAGTTGAACAATGTGGTTAGGAAGGGTAAGATAGAGGAGCAGATATTTTTAAGCAAGTGAGTGGGAATTGGGTCAGAAGGAGAGGTTTTATTAGGTAATGACAGCAGAACCGAAGAAACTTCATCAGACGAAACGGGAAGAAGGTGGAATAGTTCTGGGAGGGAAGTATTAAAAGAGAAGAGTGGGTACAAGAGGGCTACGGGTAGTAGGGAAAGTAAATTAGATAGCTTAGTTTGTAGATAAGAAGAAAATTCATCAGGATTTATATTACAAGAAGTAGATGATCGTGAAAGAATTGAGTTTAAGATTTTCCAATGAGATTTAGAGTTGGAAGATGACTCGAGTTGATTTCGCCAAAAGATAGTACGTTTAGTACGTATAAGAATAAGATGTGAACGGCGTAGAGAAAAGTAGGAATCACGGAGATTTGGAGTGAGTGAGTTGGGAGAACGTTTAAGAAAGCGTTTATACATACGAAAAGAGTAACAGATTCGACGCTTAGAAAGACTACAGTCAGAATCGAACCAGGGAGCATGGCGCAAGCGCTGGGAACGTCGAAGTCGACTAGGCAGAAGTTTATTGAGGATCGACGTAAGTTCAGAATCAAACAGAATGCAGAGATCATCAGGAGAGTGATAGTTAAGAGGAAGTGAAAAGAGTGAAGAATTGAGTAAGGCTGTGCAGAGAATAGGGATATCGAGCAGCTTCCAGGGTCGACTTGGTGTAGATAATGGCAAAGGCGGAGAAGGAGGATGGGGACGAGTAAGAGTAAGATTGACAAGGATATGATCGGACAAACCGGGATCAGTAATTGACAAGGAGGTATAGTCATTGAAGCATTTAGGAACAGCAATGTTGTCGAGAGCACCGCCGAGAATATGAATTGGGCTTGTTGAAAGTAATTTATAGTTAAAATCAGAAAAAAGATTAGTTAAAGTGATAGAGTCAGAGTCAGGCGGGCGATCAAGACGAATGTTAAAGTCACCGAGAACAAAAGAAGGAGTATAAGACAATGAACAGTGAGACATTAGATCTGCAAGGTCGTTAAAGAAGATACGTGATTGGGCAACGCAACCTGGACGGTATACAATCACAAGTTCCAGAGGGAAAGGAGTTGATAATCTGAATATGAGTGATTCGAACGAAGTGTAACGGATGCTAACGTTGATTTTACGTAAAGACATTGGGTGACGAGCAATGGCAACAATACCGCCATGGTTAGAAGCAGTAGTTGTATGATATGCAATTTGACGAGCTGATTCAACTAGAGAACAACCAGAGCGACATAGACGACGAATAGCAAGATCGTCGGAGTCAGAGTGCCTGGATTCGGTAATGCAGAGAATATCGATAGATAATTGATCGAAGATATCGAGAAGCATATCAGCTTTATGAAGAATGGAGCGAGTGTTGAATAGACTAAGACGAAAAGTATGCTTAGGAGCGAGATTGACTAGCGAAGAAGACAAGGGGGAGAGATGGGACGCCATCGAATTTTTGGCCTAGTGTGTATAACGTGAAAATTTCCGTTGATTTGACGTATAGATAAGGATGACTCTCCGTTTGTTTCACGTCGATGTTTCTCAATGCGAGCTAAATTGAGCTGGGCAATATCAGAAGGGGAGCGGTCAGGAAAGATACGGCAAGTAGATGAAGTGGTAAGAAGTTTAAAGCGTTGGGAGAGTACAGAAGAGGCATGTGAACTATGTCGGAAAACGATTTTTAAGAGTGGAGGACTGAGATGATTGGATTTAGTGGATTTGTTTAAACGAATAAAGGATACAGGAGCGATATTATTGAAGACGGATGGGTTACCATCAGGATAACCCATCATGATGTGATTAATAACTGATGACGTGGTTAATAGCGATTACAATTACTTCCTCTTTCTCCCCCATCATATTTGTATCAATGAACACACTACTTCTGCGATAAATTGTATTAAGTCTACCTCTAACCATCTTTCCTCCCTTCTTGCAGCTCTTAATATTAAAAGTCCAAAATTACTTGGATCATCTTTCATCACTTCGACATAAATCCAATCCATGTATTTTATCTATTAATTCGATCATTCTCCCAATTGTTGACAATTTGATTTTCTTAGGTTTTCACTTCGACAATTTTCTTTCCATCAAAACTTTTGTTCATGACAAAGTTCGTTCTTCTTTTTTATTTCTTCGTGATCTCGGTCGCATTCGTTAACTGATCAACTTCCGCTCTTGTATCGTTCTGATATCGTCTCTCATATCTCCCAGAACTGATTATTGCCTTAGTCTCTATTTGCAAATTCTTCAAATTATGCGCTTTTATCTCTCCAACGTATCATAAACTATGCTGCTCGTGTCCTCTTGCGTCTTCGACGCTTCGACCATATCTCCCATAAGCTTTCCGTCTTATCTCAGACAACAATTAACCTTCGTGTTGAATTTCATTTGCATATCGTTTCCTTTTGTCTTCTATTTTGTCACTCACCATCCTACTTACATCTTTAATATTTTGATGTTTCACAATCTGCCTTCTCGGCTTTCCGATGAAGTAATTCGCTACTTCTCCGTCTCTCCGCACTCAGACAACTAAGGTATCCACTATTTTATCGTCGTTGCTCTACTTACCAGGAATTCTTTGCCATCTTAGTCCGCTCTTCCTCGCCGATTCCACTCTTAAACGACGTCTACGTTCCTGAACTATGGCTCATCCTCCACAATAAATCAAGAAATATATTCCCTCGACATCATATCCTATTCACATTTCTATCATCCCTCTTCAGCGAATTACTCAACATTATTTTGTTTTCTCCCGACGTCTTGTAACATTCCACTCGTATACTTCCTTCAATTTCATCAGCAAATTTATTTTACATTTTATTTTGTTTCTCACGCTTTCTTTTTTCTTTGCGTGAGCTTGTAAGCGCGCATTGGCGATCATTTGCCACTAGAAAATAAATAAAAATAAAATCAAAATAAAACATTGCTTCTGTAAAAATAATTTGAATAATATTATAGAAGAATCATTTATATAATAACAAATGATGCCGTTTAGCAGTTACATTAGTACTATAATAATACAAGGCCGACACAATCACATCACACCTTTACATAGAATGTGAATAAAAACGATAATGCTAATTACTTTATATAATTTTGTATCTCATAATTAACTCTTCATTTTACTTAAGTAAACATTTGTTAAATTTAAAATCAGAAGTAAAATTTATTAAAATTAATAAATTAAAATTTTATTTTTTTAAATAAAGTTAAAATTTAAAATTAATATTAATATTTTTCTTGAATTTAATAAAAATAAAATTTAAAATATTGCCTTTTAAAAACAGTCATACTGACGTTTTTGCTTATGTGTTTATCAATCTTTTATTTTTCTTATCGTAGCATTTAGGCTAATAAGTCCCCATTCACAAAAATCGTCAACTTGTCGTTTCCGTTTCTTTGTTATTGTCTAGATTTTTTTTGAAATCACACTTTTTGCTGTTGTAAATTTAGATTAAAACAGTAAAATCAACTCAGTCGTGAGTAAATGCTCACATTTTGATCATTCACATTCGTTAAGAATTATCTCAGGAATGTAATTCTGAATTGCCCTTATGTCAATTAAGATAATTCACCATTCCTCGATTTGGATGTAAGTGAGACTATTTTGATAATAAATAGTCATTTTAAATATGTGTCGTATATTTAAATATACATTATATAGTCATTTTATATATATTAAAAATAAATATTATGCAATCATTTTCAATGTCATTCGTCAAAATTAAGACTGAATATTTAAAATTAATCATTTAAGTAATTTCCCGTGTTGTCTACACTCATTTGACGGTAAGTACAATTTAAATAACATATCCTATTTGATCTGTTATATATTTGAAATCAAATATATATAACAGATCAAATATTGCAATATTAAAAAAATTCAAATTTTGGATACTGTCGATCAGTTAAATAACAAAATAAAAAGCTAATATTAACGTCATCTTAATCGGGAATAGTTGTGTTCAATTATTATAATAGTAGCGCATGCAGGCATCAATATTTTGGTAGAATATTTTTAAAAAATATTCTAACTGATTGCAATTATTGATAATTGTCTAAATATTAGAAATGTATAGTAACATATGCTCTCCTTTATTTGCCACTAAACATGTTAATATTAAGATACAATATTAATATTGTATATATTAATACGGAGTTTATATATATTAATATATATTAATACGGAGTTTTAACATTCTTGATTACAACTAGAGAATCAACAAGAAAATTTATAAGTGTTCTAGCAAATTACACTGCAAATTCGCCAATATGACTGGAAAAAAACGGAAGCAGTTCAATAGAACGACTGGATATACAAATGTTCAGACTACTCAGGAGTCTTATAAATCCCACCAAATTAAGTGCTCCAACACGGATTGCGACATTTGGACATGTGTGTCAGCGACCGATAGCTTCATCAAAAAGTTCAACAATGCCAATTTCATCTGTGGTTATTGTTCAGCCAAGCTTTTCAATGAGCTTAAGACTCGAGTAAGTTGCAGATCGTCTGGCTCATCTAATTCAGAAGAGATAGACAAATCACTATGTGCAGATGTGTCACCTGCAACTACTCCTTTTCAACGTATCAACTCAGACATCTTAGACCTAACAAGCTGCATAAACGTAGTCAGTTCCAACGTTAACTCTCAATTGCCAGTTTCTCCTGGATTCTCAAGCATGTCTTCATCAACAAATGATGTTCACGATTCCTTACCAGCACATAATTCCCGCGAGTCCTCATCAACGAACAATCTTAACGAGTCTGCACCAACCAACAATTTGTCTGAGTGCTCGGTCGTGGATTATCACTCCAACTGTGAGTTGGAACAGTCTATTCCACAGTTACGTTTAAATGTCGCTTCAATCAACCTAAACCGGGCAAATATTCTCCCTCGAGCTGCAACGCCAAATAATTCCTCAGCTGGTTATCGCGAAGTTCGCTCAAATATGGACACAAAGAGTGGTCGAGATCGAGTAGTTATTGTAGCGAATATTGAGGAGTCATCATCTGTGAATTGTCAGTATTGCATGAATGACGATCTCGATAAGGTTCGTTCCATTTTGTAATTGGTTTTATCGGGTTGCGATGAGAATGAAGTGAGCTCTTTGAGGGTTTTATCGCTATTTCGTCTTGGAAAGAGTGTACCGGGTAGCTTGAGACCTCGTTTGCTTAAGGTGATATTAAATACTCGTGAGTCAGCTAAATCACTCTTAAGACATGCATACCGTATGCGTGGATCCGGTATTAGATTTTTACGAGACCTCGATACTCAAGATAGAGAGAAACTCAAATTTGCAAAACAAGAACTTCATAGGCGGACTGTAGCAGGCGAAAGAAACCTGATTATTCAAAATTTTATGGTAATGCGGCGGCGTGTTCGGGTGCACTGGACGTCTCTTGTTCTTGCGCAGCAAGTAGACCCTGTCACCTTGCGTTGCGCCGCATTAAACTAGCTATCGGGCCAACAATAATGAAGAGTTCACTCTAGTTTCGTGATCGCCGTCATTCGGAAGATTTTCAATCTCGTAACACACCTATTTGTGATCATCAAGACTACCATATACCTAACTTGCGTCTCTTATATATAAATATACTTAGTATATCAACTAAGTTATCCGAACTTTCCTTTGTTGTCAAGAAAAAAATGCGGATATTGTAGCACTCACGGAAACCTGGCTTAATCCACAAATATGTGATGATGAAATGTGTCTAGATCGATACTATCTTGTTCGTATGGATCGGTTATCTTCAAGAGGTGGTGGAGTCATCATCATCGCGCGAGATTCTTTGTCGGTAAGACTAATCGATGCATGCGCTGACGAGGTGTCCCTAAATGAGTACATTTGGGTCAAACTAACAGCGACAGATAATCTTCATTTCATCGTGGGCTTATTCTATCGATCACCTCGTTCATCCACAGTGTCTACCTGTAACTCATTGCGAAAACATTTAAGAACTAAGTCATCGGCGATAGTTCTTGGTGATTTTGATATGCCCCACGTTGACTGGATAAACTTCGTGCCTCTACCTGGTTGTGACCCTGAATCAGCAAATCTTCTCGACGCTATTAATGACTTGAACCTTAATCAGTTAATTCACGAATTCACACGCACTCGTTGACATAGTGCGTCTCTATTTAATATTTGCCTATCGGTTGATTCCTCTATCATTGACCGGATTAATTATGATCCACCAATTAGTTCTAGCGACCATCGTGTGATTGATATTGTAGTTTCGCTCAGATGCCCTCGTACAATCAAAACAGTTCCACAAGTCAATCCAATGAAGGCTAACTTTCTCAGTATGGAACGTATACTCAGTACGGTAGCATGGCCCAATCCTTTTATCATTGGTACTAACCCTGCATGGAACCATCTCAAACGTACTCTGATTGAGTTATTGACATTCTTCTCACCAATTCAACATAAGAAAACGAGCATCCGTATTCCAATTTGGTTTGACTCTGAAATTAAGCATGCAATCAGATCACGGGATATATCATTTTCTGCGTACAAAGATGGTAGACTATCCTTTGATAAATACCGTTTATTGAGAAACAAGGTAACTTATATTAAAAGACTGAAGAGGAAGAATTTCATTTCTAACATATGTCGGGCTGCATCCTCGAACCCTAAGCAGTTATTCAATCACCTACTGCGCCGTAATACTGCGTCGGATAAATTTTTCAGCATTGTGAACAACGCGGGTGATTTAATTGTTGACCCTATCGAAGTTGCAGAGCTCTTTTCCGCTCATTTTGCAATTCAAGAAGCGAAGTTGGATTACGACTATTTGTCCCATTACACTCCCAGATTCATTCGATCATGTCTTAATGACATATTTATTAGCGAAGAGGACGTCCGTACAGAGCTACTCAAGCTTCCACGTACTCGCGTTTCCGGACCGGATGGCCTTCCATCTATACTTTTCCGCGAGCTGGCTACAGTGTTGACAAGTCCGCTATGTGCCATATTCCAGAGTTCTCTATACTCTGGAAGTTTAACGGATGACTGGAAAAGATCTATAATCTGCCCTGTGTTCAAAAAGGGTGATCGCAATCAGACTAACAATTATCGTCCCATAAGTCTAACTTCTATTGCGTGCAAAGTAATGGAGAAGATTCTACTTCGTACAGTAAGTTCACATCTAGAAGACAATAACATCCTCAACGATGCCCAGCACGGTTTCAGACCTCACTGTTCTACGGTAACTAACCTTGTATTCTCCCGGAATAGTTGGTCGAATGCGGTTCAAGCAGGAACGGGAGTGGACACGCTCTTCTTCGATTTATCAAAGGCTTTTGATAGGGTCGTACACCGTATTCTTATCAATCAACTATCGCTATGTGGGATTGACGGTCGCGTTAAAACTTGGATTCAGTCATTCCTAACTGATCGTTACTTTGCCGTGCGCATCAAAGGTTGTATATCTAAGTGGTCAGCAATCACCTGTGGTGTACCACAAGGCTGCGTTCTGAGTCCAATGCTTTTCAATATATATATATATATATATATATATATATATATATATATATATATATATATATATATATATATATATATATATATGATTGATGTCATATCCAGTGAGTGCGCTCTATATGCCGATGATTTAAAGATTTGGCGTCCAATACAAAGCACGCACGATGTAATTGAGTTGCAACGCGACGTAGACTCAATCACCAAATGGTGTCGTGCAAAGGGACTGGTTTTGAATCCTAACAAGTGTAGTCATATGCACATAGGTCCCATAAAAATCGTAGGGACATATGCGATAGAAGATGTAAACATCGAAAAGGTTTCATGTTTCAGTGATCTGGGCGTGATCGTAAGTGAAGATATGAAGACATGAGTCCACGTCCAATATGTCGCATCCAAATGTCGACGTATGCTAGGTATGTTAAGACGCTCGTTTGGCCAACTCGATCCAGTTAGTTTTCGCATTGCCTACACTGCCCTTATAAAATCGCAATGTTATACGCGTCCCCTGCAATACACCTACAGCTCCGTGGCGAATTGGAAATATACGAACGGATATTACGACAAGCAACCCATATTGTGTCCTCAGTGCGTGGTGTCAACTATACCCAGAGACTGGCATTGTTGAATGTACACACTGTTGAACGTTCGCTGTCTGACGCCGACCTAGTGTATGTATGGCGGTCACTGTCTATACCTGGACATGTTTCGAAGTCTATGTTTACAATTCGTCCACCGGGTCGACTACGAGGCCACAGACTTATGATAAAGCGCAGACTCCGTCCCAAAACAAATTGTGTTACGATAAGTGATCGCATTGCTGACCTGTGGAACAATCTTCATGCATCGACAATCGACAGCGGTTCCGTCCAGAAGTTCAAGGCAATTATTAAATCACGATAATGACAGTTTCACCTTTTATTTCTTTATTTTCTGTTTTTTTTTATGTTTTGAGCTATGTGATCCAGCCAATTTGAGCTTATGCTCCTGGGCTGTTGTAACAATAATAATATATTATCATAATAATATATAGTCAGTAATTTATATATAAATATATTATTAGCATTAATTATATATAATTATCAATTATCAATCATGCAAGCATCGACATTGGTTGGCTTGATATCTCAACTAAGGTTGTGTATAAGCAATGCTTCGCGTAAGTTGTACTAACCGATGGTCCTGTTTAACTTATTTTAATTCGGTTTTGATATAATTGTATTTACCGTCTAACTTTGTAGATACGGTGAAGATAATTAATCAAAAATACTTGATTTTAGAAATACATTTTATCTTCTGTCGAATGAGTGCAGATTGTAAACTAGTATCTTTATGAATTCAATGTTTTATTGAACTTGCAATAAGTTCAATAGTTAAGATAGTAACACATTGCTACTTTATATTCTAAAATATGATTATTAATTTAAAGACAGCAATATCCTTAAATTTCTTTATCCATACTGCAATTTATACAAATTTAGTCGCTGGTTAGGCCACTAAAAGTTCAGTATTATTAAAAATAGTGTCCGTAGTCTTTTATAGTTGTTTAGACATCTCACAGAATTTTTTTAATTGTAATATTATTTATTAAAAAAGAAAAGTTAATTTACAAAATTAGGTTCCCGTAAATGGGCCTATAAATGAGATTTATTGTCAGGAAAGATTGGATGTCTTCTACTTGATCGCGGCATTCACAGACATAGTGAAGAAGCATGTGCAATCGAGAAGCTAATCTTGCGTTTAAGGTGAACCACAATTGTTTAAGGATAGGGACTCTTTCAAAATTTTATCAAGGCCTATTTTATCAATCCAACCTGATGTCATTTCCTTCCAGTTGGCAAACTTCTCTTTCTTGAATATCTTCCGAAAAAGAGGCTGGGAAGAGTTAAGGTCATTAATATTCGCCGTATCTCTGCTCAGTTGAAGTCTATATCTAGAACTCCAATATTCTTTAGAGAGAGCCTGCTTGAATGAAGTAGAGAGATTGGGAAAGTGTAACATTTTTGTCTGGAATTTTTGTTTCGTCGTCGGACTGGGATTGAAAATGATACCTTTATATGTAGTCGAAAGGATTCCGGTAGCTTGTAAAGTGAGGTAGGAATTTAATCGGGTCAAACTCGCATTTCATAAAACTAGGAAGATTCAGATAGCTGACTGGAAGAGGGGCACTCTGATAGGATAAAAATGGAATAACTTTTTCAGTGGCGTATTTTCCTCAAGTCGACAACGAAGTAGGCCATGCGAGGTGAAAAGTTGTTTGCGCGACTGCTCAATAGATACGGTTTTTAGCAGCCACTTCTCATGTAGTAGTAAAATATCGAGGAGTTAATTAGTTGTTGTGCAATGAAAGATAACCGGAATCAACATCACTCGCATCTATTCTACCTGCTGTGCTAGGATTAAAGTCAGCTAGAGAGTTATCATCATTTCCCTCCGCTTTTGACCAGTTACTTTTTTTCTTCAGAAGTTTTATCTTCGGTGTTCCCGGGGAAGCTGATCGTTTCGTCGAGGTTTATAATAGCGGGTGTGATAGATGGCCCGGAAAATAATGTTGTGAAGAAATTCTATATTGTTGACTCCAATATTTTTTCATATGATTTAAGGATTTTTGCCTGGCGATGGTCAATAAGCTTTATTACTTTGTCCACGGGTCAGTTGCTAGTATGATCTTTGCACATGCAGATACGCAGGAGAGCTTATTGATTAGTTCCTTCAGGTATTTCTCCTTGTTGGATTTAAAGTGTTTGCACTTGTTACACCAGGTTGGTGGTCTGGGTGACAATTTGGGTATACCGGAGGAGAGCTCTTGTAAGTACAATTTAGATCACTGTTAACGTTGCTGCATGTCGGACATATTTTCTTCGACGTACAGATAGATCCCCAGTTTCCTCATTTGTGACACAATTGGTAGTGGGGGAACTTTTAATCATCACAGGAAATGAAAGAGAATGACAAATTCATTTCCATTAATGGCTGTGATTTGAAGATGATAGCAGCCGGCAATTATATTCCGTCATGTCTCCGAATGCTATAGGCAAATTAGCACCGAATTTATTTTTGATAAATCTTAGGTTCCTTACTTATAGGCCCTGAAACGGGCTTAGCATATGGCATTAAGTGAGAAAGCTCAGTTGTTCCTCTGGGATACCTGGGCAATCTCGAGATTAGTCTTCTTTTTTAGAGGACGTCCCCCAGAACAGAGACCAAGGTTTATAAAGTTCATCATTTCGAGATTACCTACCATTGTCCGCCTCGACTGGACCTTCATGTGTGTGAAAGATCCTGAGTGATTTATACGAAAGGCGGAACACTGGTGTAGTCAGGATGGATCTGATTCCCATGGCCTGGCAGTGAAGAAGACAACGCAATGAATCATATTCGTTGTTCTACCGAGAGATCTCTTCCTTCTGATGCTTAACCTAATTTATTTATTATTGTTTGTTTTGTATTAATAAAATCTTTATTTATTTATTAAGCTGACACTTTTAAGTATGCTTGTTCCCGCTATCTACAAATCGGTTAAGGAGTTCGAAACATATAATAATACAATAATTTATTTAACGTGGCAGATGCGTGCAAAATGCACGCATCTGCCACGTTAAATAAATGAAAAAAGTCACAAAAAATACCTGTGACTTTTTCTTATAAAAAAGTCACAGGTAATTAGTTAATTGTTGAAATAAAATTGGATTTGGCGTTTGAAGTACGGCATAGATGTTGATTGGCGGATATGAATAGGCAGTTGATTCCACAAGAGAGGAGCAGCCACAACGAAGGAGCGGAAGCCAAAAGAGGTAGAGTAGATTGGGACATGTAAATGAAGGGAATTACGGGAACGCAGAGCACAATACACAGTACGACCAATGTATAGACCAATGTATAGATAAACTCAAAGAATTGTACAAAGTGGGAAGATTTGATCGTTTGTACAATTTGGTAAAATGACTATATATTGCCTGTTTTGTCATCTTTCTCGATGCTGTACATCAGATGTAAAAATATACATTGTTCAATTATGCCTTCATTTAAAGCATTATTCCCACAGAAACTGTATTTGTCTTTTCGTTTCTTTTAATTTTGATTTGCCTTTTACAGATTTATTTGATTTATTCTTTTAAACGATATTACATTTTACAGATTTGAATATAAATCTGTGTTAGCGTCAAGTAATGTCCAGATGCCGAAAACTAGTGTATTTATCAAGTTCCGTGTTTATGTGCTATTTGTTTCAAGCTTATTTACAGGTACGTAATTTTATTCTAGTCAGTATTTTAATTCTACGGTCCAAATAAATGTTTAAATTTAATATTAAAGCTTTTATAATTTCATTTTATATTTTATTATTTTATTATTTAACTATTTAACTTTTATTTTGTATTATTTTTAATTTGCAATATAAAATACGTAGACTCAGTAGCTTATTTAATTTAAATTAAATAAGTTAATTTTTAATTAATTAAATAAATTAATTATTTTATTTTTAATAAACTAAATGATTGCTAAAAAATATTTATTTTTACTTGGCAAATGCGTGCCGGCGCACGCTTATATGACATCGAAAAAAATCTAAATCATATGTCAAGAAGGTGGGTACGGAGGCAGTATTTGAATGTAATAAAGGAGGGAACGCGGCGGACTTCGAGAGGGAACTGATTCCAGGCGAGTTGGGCGGAAACGAGGAAGGATCGGAGACCGTAGTTGTTAGAGTAATTAGGAACGTGGAATAAGAGGGCATTATGATAACGCATTGATAGTGAGGTGGGGGGAGTGTCGTCTAAGAAAGGGAGGTTGATGAACGATGGAAAGCCGACAGCGATGATACGAACAGTGACGAGAAGAAGGCGGAGTTGTATGCGGATGTGGATAGTTAACCACGAGAGTTGGGCAAGATATGTGGATGTGTGGTCAAAGCGACGGAGACGTAGGAGCACTCGAACGGCGGAGTTGATGATACGTTGTAGGGGTAGGATTATGAATTTTGGAGAATTGGCGAAAAGGCTGATGCAATAATCGATTTTAAGGAAAAGTAGCTATGAAATAAGAGACGTACAAGAGCAGAAATCGATAAAAGGGCGGACCTTATCGCGGATGAAGGGTTTAAGAGATAGGTAATCATCAAAATGGAATCCTAAGAAAATGAGATTGTGGACTATGGGGATGATTAATGAGGCAAAAGATACAAGGGGAAGAGCTATGTTAGGTTGACGGGGGATGATCCACATTAGTTTTGACTTATCTGGGTGTAGAACGAGACGAAGATGGGAGAGACGTTTGTAGATAGAAGAAATACATTTGTAGGCAGAATTTGCTATATCGTGTATGCGATGGACGGGTGCATGAGCATAGATTAGGATGTCATCGGCGTATTATATGACGTTAGGGAGTAAGGTTTGACAAACGGAGAGAGATCGCCAAGTAGAAGAAAGAAAATCAGGGTTCCTATAATTAAACCTTGTGGGACCCTGCAGAAAATAGGGATGAGAGGAGAGGATGATGAATTTGAACAGACTTGAAAAGATCGGTCGGATAGATATGAAGCAAACCATGCTATTGAGGAGGAAGAAAAGCCGTAATCATAATGAAGGCGAGAAAGGAGGGTGGAGTGGTCGACGATGTCGAAGACGGAGGAGAGGTCGATAGAGATGAGAACACTAAATAGAGCCTTGTAATGAGAAATGAGTAGGTCGTTGTATACTTTTATTCAGGCGATTTCTGTGGAGTGATTAGAGCGGAAAGCATATTGGGAAGGAGGGTACAGATTGAATGAAGAGAGATAAACGTTTATCTGTATTAAGATAAGGCGCTCTAAGAGCTTGGAAAGAGTAGTGAGAAGTGAAATGGGGCGATAACTCGAAGGAAGTAAGTGGGTACGTAGTAGATGAAGATGAGACCAGCTAAGAGCAAGATTTGTATAATGGAGAGGCGGAGTGAGCGAGGGGATATTACGTTTGAGAGAGCGGTGATAGGGTCGAAAAGCATGATGAAGTCGACGCTTCGAGAGTAGGCATTTGATGTCAAACCATGGGGCACGGTGTAAGCGACGGTTAGGGTGTGGCTTGAAGGGCATGAGGAGATCGAGATGAGATGTGAGTTCAGAGTCGAAAAGAAAGGCAAGATCGTGAGGAGAGGATGATGTTATTGTGTGAGAAGATATAAAGATTTAAGTAAGGCGGAGCGGAGAAAGGGGAGTCTAAGTTTTCTCCAAAGGCGATGTAGGATTATAGGTGTGTAAAGTGTGGAGTGGTTGGAAGTGAGATCAAGGGTGATGAAAAAATGATTTGTTAGACCAGGATCGGAGATGGACAGTGTGGTGTAGGCAGCAAATCGATTGGGGCAGCTATGATGTCGAGTGCCCCGCCAAGGATATGTGTGTGCAGTGGATATGAGTTTGTAATTGTAGTTGGATAGAATGTTGCGTAACCGGATGAAATTAGTGAAAGAGTGGCTGTCGAGGCGGATGTTGTAGTCGCCAAGAATGAGTGAAGAGATAAAGAACAAAAAACAGTGGGCAATTTTGTCAGCGAGTTCGGTAAAAAATAAGGAGGTAGGAACTGATGAACCCGGACGGTATACAATGACGAAATCCAGAGTTATCGAGCTAGACGAACCACAAGTGAGCAATTCACAAGAACAAGGACTAAAACGGAGAGTGATTTCGCGAAGAGACACGGTGTGACGGAGGAATGCGACAATGCCGCCATGATTAGAGAATTTAGAATGGGATGAACTGTGGGGTGGGCAGATTCGACTAGTAAGCAACCGGCCGACATCATACGGCGAATGGAGAGGTCGTCGGTATCGGAGTGCTAGGATTCAGTGCGGAAGAAGATATCGATGGATTGCTTGGTGAATAGGTTGAGGATGATATCGGATTTTTGGAGAATAGATTTAGTGTTGAGGAGGCCGAGGCGGAAACCGTGTGTCGTGGTGAAAGGGGCTAGCGGATAAAACACATAGGGGATATAGAGCGCTATCAAATTTTGGGGCGCGTGCGGACAACTTGAAAATTTATGTCGATGTTTCTTATGGATAGAGATGTTTCACCGTTTTCATCGCTTCCTCGATTTTGGATGCGGGCAGAAGAGAATTGAGCGATTTCGGAAGGGGTGCGATCTCTGAAAATGCGAGTTGCTGAAGAAAAGATAAGTTTAAATCGTTGGGAGAGGACAGAGGACGCGTGAGAGTGATGTTTGAAAACAATTTTCAGGAGAGGTAGCTGAAAAGTATTATATCGGGAAGATCTGTTTATGCGGATGAATGCGACAGGATAGATGCTGTTGAAAAATGATTGTTTATTCGCAGGAATAAGTGACGAGAGGATTGATCTGAAGGCGGAAACATCGTTGTCTAGATGTTCTTGCGAACATAAGGAGGTGGAAGGAATGATATTAGTGACGGTGACGCAACGATCGCGAGAAGAAAAGCGTTTCCGTAAAGGAGGACGAGTGAGGTGAGTTGGTTAGATCACGATAGGATAGCTGGTGGTTAAGGATATGGAAGGAGCAGGTTTGACGGCGGGCGACATAGAGATAAAGATAATATAGAGGGTGGCAAGCGATGTGAGGAAAGGTTATGAGTGGAAGGATCGTGAAGGTTTGTGGTTGTGATTTTGATTGATAGATGTAGGTTATTAAGAAACGAGACAGAAGGGACGGGACGGGGATTGTAGGGGAGTGAACATGGCATGCGATGTGAAGTGTATATGGTGGCAAGGTCGGTGGTGGAGTAAGGACATTAGAAACGTCGGGGTTGTTTGAGTGGACGTGTTGGATTTTGATACTTACTTATGAGATAGGTTGCGGTTTAGTTTGTTTGCACAAAAGCAACATAGGAAATCTTCTTTAGACTTACCGTTGTCGCATGCGATTGTGGTTCAGACGCTGCAGTCGTGTGTTGAGCATTGTACTTGTAGTTGAGCACAGTTGGTGTCGGTCGTAGCTATTTTCTTACGCCCTCCAATTAACTTACTTGTGTGTTAATTTTATATTTGCTACTTCAACTGATTGAATTGATCTGCAACTACTAAAGACTGTATTTCATTGTGGATAGTATATTTTTAAATTATTTAAAATATTATGAAGTTGTAAATTACATTTTGCGCTTTTCACCTTAAAATCATAATTTAACTTATTTGACATATAACTCATTGTTTCATATACTCCCCATGCGAACCTGAACCTGTCCAGCTTCAGGTTCGTTAACAACGAACCTGAAGTCGTAACAAATTATTAATTAATTTTATAAGTCGCAACAAATTACAACGAATATTTCTGCCTCGTCGTCTAGTACCTAAGTACAAAAATGTTGATTAGACGATATACTGTTGACTTATGCTGACTTCACATTCTGACATCTTCGAGGTTTTCTTCAGCTATAACATGAACCCGAAGGTTACAGAATTTACAATTATCTAATTCAAATTTTGTTATAAAAATTTGAATTACACGATATTTGTCGTATTATTAACTCTTATCTTATATCGTAAGATAAGATAAACTATATTTACTCATTTATGCTTTATTAACGTTGTGTGAGCCTAAATCGTGATATGTGGAGTAGCCTAAAATACTATTAGTAAAGGTATATATCTACATATAAATATTAAATTAACATTAACTAAAACTACTATTAATTTATATCGTAAAGATGATATATTTAAATTTACAAGAAACATATTTTTGCATGAGCATTCATGCATACCATATAATATAAAATATAATACATTAAATAATGAAATTTTAAGAATTGCAACAATATGTAATGATATTGGCTTTCTTCAAAATCATTTAAATAATTTAATAGATACATATTTTAAACTAGGTTACTATAAAAATAACATCAAGCAGAAAATAGTAAAATATATAAATCAACACAATAATATAAAGAATAAATTTAAACTCTTAAGTGGCAAATTTTTATGGATGAATAATAAATAATATACTTTGCATTAGAATAAGATACTAGATAGTTTTATCAGAGGAAATACATCATTAGCATGTATTTGGCCCCGCTGCTATGCTGGGTAGAGGAATTAGGGGCCGAAACCTGATAGCATAGCAGTTCCTCCTGATGACCTCTAATTCTTATTCTGATACATCGTCTATTATTTATTAGTCAATTCATAAAAATGACTTTTATTTTAAATTTCAATTTGTTTTTTTAACTTGAAATAAATTATAACTTGAAAAAGCATCCATTAAATAATTTAATAGATGCTTTTTTTAAAATAGGTTACTATTAAATACAATTAAAAAGAAAATAGTAAAATATATAAATCAATACAATATTATTTAAAATTAATTTAATCAATCATATGGTAAATTTTTTAATATGAACACAGTGGTTGGTATTCATATACCAACCTTTGTGTTTGTATATGAATATACTTTTATAATCTGCTTGATGATATGTAAGATTACGTTCTATTTAGCTATATTCACTGCAAATGTTTTGTTGTGTACATTGTTATTTGAGATTTACGAAAATTATAAAATTTTGTTTTCGTTTAAGATTTCTTGGTGTATTTTTTGATACTGTGATATATCTTCACTTTTAAGATTTATTACAAAATCAATCTTTATTTTTAAAATTGAGAATTAATTAGTTCTTTAAATTTAAACAAAATATGTTGTCGATATTTTGTAAATTAATTTGCAAATTAAATAACGAAATATGCTCTATACAAGAAATTTTTTAATTTTTAAGAGAAAATATTAAAGTTTTAAAACTTTATAAGGATAAAAACGTGAGTTGACTTAAAATTAGGAAATTCCTGCGTCTTCAGCTTTCTGGTTATATACTTTCTCAAAATGTACATCATTTAAATATTCCTGTATTTTTATGTTTATATCTGCTGTAAACTTTTTACGGACTAGATATCTCGCTGATCTATTTCTCTACTCTCTACGTGCATTTGAACCCTAATCGACCTGTGATTGGATCTTCAAAGATTTGCTACGCAAGTAACGATTATAAATATAGAATCGATAGAAGTATTTGCATGACAATTTCTTAAATTTAAACTTCTACAGTGTTCTGTATTAAAGTTTTATCGTGTATTGAGCATTTTACTATATAAAGGTCATGCCTGACACAACCGCATCGTTTGAATGTTTTCCAATAGTAAAAATTACTCTACACAGACTTTTGCATGAAATTAGTTCGCATGAAATTATTATTTATTCTAGTTCAAATGTGCTCGCCATATTTGTGCTTGCCAAATGTTCATTAATAAGGATTGCATACTCTGCTCGCTGAACTGTTATGAATTTTTAAAAGACTAGTGATAAGGAAGGTTAAAATAAAATATTAAAATTAGCTTTTAAATCGCAAATATGATCTGTTAATCCAAAAATGAAGATCAACATTATAATTTAATTCCAGATTTCGTGTCAGTGCTCTTGTATAGAGCAATTAATTATCTTTCACAAATTATGTTAATTGTAAAAACATGCATTTGTATAAAAATTTTGATTAAATGTTTTTTGACGAAATATTTTGGTTCATTGTGCAATGACGTATTACAGATAATTATGATGACGGTTTTCCTCTCTATATCCTATATCTTTCATTGATCAGTTTGATATTATCCTCGTGTGATTGTTTGAATCATATCAGCATCACTGTACACTACAATCAGCGTGGGTGGACCTCATCAGCAGTGAGCCCACGCTTACATTTCGAGTTTCGGTTCAGTTACTGTTTCTGCTGAACTCCTTATCGCCGAAATGCTGGTTTATATTTTTGTCAAAGTACACAATTTATGCTTTCTCTGTTGGTGTGAGCGGTAACTATTAGCAATTGAATCTACCACACCGAAATAGGAATATATTTAAGAATTTTAATTTAAAATTTCTAATCCCTTATTCAAAAATGTTTCAAATTTTTCGTAAGTTAGAACTTAAAAGCTAGAAAACAACTTGGAAACAACTCTTCTCGTTGAAATATCTATAAACATCGATGTTTTGTCAAACAAAAGTCAGATACTCTGGAATTCCATAACTGGAATTTGCATGTTTAACTAAAATCAAAGAGTTTAACTAGAATTAGAATTAAATAAATTATAATATTTAATTAAAATATACGGATTTCAATATATATGACTACACCATACATTTATCTTAAAATTGGGAATTAAAATTTAATTTATTTGCTAAGACATTAATAGTTTGTATTTAATTCGTAGTTTAATAAAATTATATATTCACAATTTAGTTGTTTGTTCTAGATTGTAAATACAAAGGCTTGTGAAACATAAGCTTTATTTTAAAATAAGGCGTGAGGAAATAAAATTAAGTTTTATTTCTTAATTTATATAAATTAATTTTATTAAATTAGGATAATTAATTTCTTTATTTAATACAAGGGTTATTTAATTTAAGTTAAAGATTTAAATTTATATAAAGCACATTCATATAAAAGCACAAATTTTAATAAAAAAAAACAAATTAAATTCAATGATGTATTTCTCAACTTATACAACTAAATTGTTTATTTACAAATGACGTTGAATAAAACATTTCATATCACCATAAGCTTGTTTGAATATAAATTGTTTGAATATAACACCATATTGTTTGAATAGATAGATTTTATATATTTTTTATAGATTTTATAAATTATAAACATAAAGAAATCAATTTTGCTGAAACTCAAAATCAGCATTTTTATAAATATATTTTTGCAACATAAAGCACATTACGTATATAGAAAGATTGTAACTTGAAACAAAATCATTTTTAGCATGTACGAGTGAATACTTTTATTAATTTTTCGTATCTTTTTCGAAGTAATGTAATTATTCACTATTAATCAGAAAGTTTTTTTTAATTTTTCAATAAAAAAATTTTATTTCATTTTTCTCAATAGAGAGAAGTTTCAATAAAATTATCTCTCTCCATGTAAGGATTTTTATTAGCAACAACACAACAACGATTTCTTGACAAGAAAATCAAATAATAATACACAATATTTTCCCTGTCAACCACTGTTTCGGGTGTCGGGTCGTGGAGCAGTGCACGAACCAAACTATTCCAGACATCGCGATCATGCACGACATACCAGAGTTCTCTTTCAGAGAGCCCAAGGCGGTTTTCGGCCAGTTTCGAGATTTGATCTCTCCACCAGTATCGAGGTCTCTTTCCAGAGAGTCCGACCTGGAAATCCGTCGGAGGAATGCGATCCCTAGTCAATCCCAGAACGTGTCCTAGCCACCTCAACTGACTTTCTTCTATATGGAGAAGCAACGACTTTAATCCAAGGCCATTCCGGATGACTGGATTCCTAACCTTATCTCTAAGGCTAAGACCGGTCACACCGTGAAGGCTCCTCCTTTTGGTCGCCTGCATCCGAGATATTATCCTTTCGGTCATAACCCAAAGCTCATGACCTTAGGTTAAGATAGGAACGAATATTGCGCGATAAACCGAAAGCTTCACCCGAAGACTCAACTCTTCCTTCACCATGACATACATGTACAAAAAACGCGTTGCTGCGTTAGCTTCACAGATCCGCTTCTCAATCTCCGTGATGTTCTTGCCATACCTCAAGAACAATACCTGAAGATGCTTGAAATCTCCCACATCAAGAAGAACCTTTTCATTAATCCAAATTGACATTGACACCTGAATCCGAGACAAACACATAGAGCAGTCTTAGAGGTACTAACCAACACCCCTGCCGCTCGGCATTCCATCGTAAATCGATCTAATAGGCATTTTAAGACAATGCCTACTAGATTGGGACAGGAAGCCAATAAGACAACATTATCTGCAATTAGCAGAGATGGTATACTGATGTAACCGAACTGAAGACCGACATCCGTTAGAGCGGCTCGTCTCATAATTGTGTCCATGTAAACAAGGGACAAAAGTTGAGACAAAGGACAACTCTGACGAAGCCCAACACCTACTTGAAATGATTCAGACATCTTACCTAGAACACAAACACAACTCATACTTTGTTCATACGGAGAAACCACAGCTACCTGAAGATAGCGTGGTACTTTATACTTCCTTAGTACATTCCACAACTTCTCTCGCGTAACTCGGTCGAACGCCTTCCCATAATCTACAAAGCACATGTAGACCGGTTGATCGAACTTCCAAGACCATTCGAGGATAGTTGAGAGAGTAAAGAACTGATCCGTAGTACAATGACCTGTACGAAAGCCGCATTGTTCCTCTAGCAACTGTCTCTTAACTATATACCGTATCCTTTACTCAAGAATTTTAGCAAATCGCTTACCAGTTTAGCTAAGAAGAGTGATATCCCGATAATTGGAACACACTCTTCGGTCACCTTTCTTAAAGATCGGTACCACCATCTCAGTTTGCCACTCACTAGAAACCTTGCCCGACTTCAATGCTTGCCCGACTAGATTTCTAACATTTAAGTATAATATTTGAATTATTTAAATAATAAATTATAAAATGCATGCAAATTAATGATCTTAGTTAAAATTATTTACTAACATATTAAAAGCATGTAATTTACCGTTAGTTAAATAATTTTCAGATGTCTACAAATTAAACAAAAATTTTAACAACAGAACATAAATAATAAAATATCAATTATATTTAATCTAATAAAATTTTACTAAAATTTAATAAAATTTAAATTAAATTTTACTTATGTTATATTACAGTTATTATTATATAATCCATTTTTGAGTAAATCGAAGTTTATTTTTAATGAGTGAAAACGACAATTTCAATATAAACAATCCTTTGAATTTCATCATCTCTTTGTTATTGTTTTCAATAGAATAAATGAAATATTTAATTAAAAAATAATTATTATAAATATTTTATTTCTGACTTTAAGAGGAGGTAACAGTAAGAAGCTTATTTAACTTTATGCTTTTTTTCTTTTCACTTTAATTCATACCATAATTAGTTTTGTCTATAAAACTAATTGACAAGGATTGACTCGAAAGCAATCCGTGACTAATAAATGTAAATATGATAATACAATATAAAAAAATAGTATATTATACAATACATAATTGTAATTTATATTTTGTAATTATATATAATATAATATAATATTTGGTTAATATTAAAATTGATGTAAAACAATATTTGATTATACAATGAATAAATGTAATTTATATTTTGTAATTATATATAATATAATATAATATTTGGTTAATATTAAAATTAATGTCAATACTGAAATTAATGTAATTATACAATATGTAAACAAATGTCAAACAATATTTGATTATACAATGAATAAATGTAATTTATATTTTGTAATTTTATATAATATAATATAATATTTGGTTAATATTAAAATTAATGTAAAACAATATTTGAGTATACAATACATAATTGTAATTTATATTTTGTAATTATATGTAATATAATATTTAGTCAATATTGAAATTAATGTAAAACAAATGTCAAACAATATTTGATTATACAATGAATAAATGTAATTTATATTTTGTAATTATATATTATATAATATAATATTTGGTTAATATTAAAATTAATGTAAAACAAATGTCAAACAATATTTGATTATACAATGAATAAATGTAATTTATATTTTGTAATTATATATTATATAATATAATATTTGGTTAATATTAAAATTAATGTAAAACAATATTTGATTATACAATACATAATTGTAATTTATATTTTGTAATTATATATAATATAATATAATATTTTGTTAATATTAAAATTAATGTAAAACAATATTTGAATTTGAAATTAAAACAAAAACGCTATACCGCCTAAGATTAATTGAGATACACTTGTTATATAGGAGCGAATATTTCAGTTTAAAGACATTCGGGAGTTTCCAAACTATTTTTCTCTACTGCAATCCGTTTACTATTGTATGTTTGCCTTGGTGCATGCCTTTATACTAAGCAATAAAAAGCAACTAAATTTTGACCATCTTTTTCCGATTGCTGCAGGCAAGTAAGTTTTAGCTTTATCTATAAAACAATAGTCTTTCCTTTACTTTAGACCATTGATTATAGAGTATGCCGTAGTGGCTTGTTTAACTGCATTGACTGTCGGACTTTCTAATTTAGCCGTAGCAAATTTAAACTACGTAACTCATTTGACATTTAAAAGCTGCAAGCTTATCCCAGTAATGATCGGTTCAGTTATCATAACAGGCAAGTAATTTCTGATCGTTGTTTTCTTTAGTAAGACATTGAATTTATGTTTATTTGATTATTTTGTTATATTTTATTATATCCAAACATTAGAGCATCATATATATTTGGATACTGATTTAAGTAATCATCATCAGAGAAACTAGCACAAATACATGAATGCATGATGGCTTTTATTTCAGCTATAAATTGTAATATTTAAACTTTTATTTAAACTGTAATCATAATATTGTCATTCGCCTGTTTTAAGTTATTCAGCAAACGATTTGAAGTTTCAAGATGATTAACATTTTGTCGTGTTTAATACTAGTAACGGTTGTCATGTTATGTATTCGTTTTATAACCAATTCCACACTGAAAATCAATATCCGAAATCACATAATAACGCAATTGTATACATTAATTTTCTAGGATAATTTGTTGTTAATCTTAGTTTTAAATGTATTTTATAGATACATTTATATAATCAGTACCCGCAGATACTAATTAGCCGAGGTTTATCTAACGTTGACATCTTAAGATTGGATATTTGTCAAGCACATCGCTTAAAATTTGTTTTATTAATCCTTTTTACAATATAACAAATGATAAAAATCTAATTTTTAATTTAAATCTAATTTATTTATTAACAAATAAAATATTTTAATTGATTTAATACAATCGTCACTTTTTATTCCAAATTTTTAAAATACCGAATAATTAAAAAAAATCGGCATTATAAAATTACATACGATATTAATTTTAATGTTTGACATTTAAAAACGTATTATTAGTAGTAGTTAATACGTTTTTATTAATCGATAGTCAATAAATATTAAATGTTATAAATATTTAATTATAAGCGTAAACAAATATTTAATTAAATCACATAAATATCCAATCAAATTTTACTGCAGATTTTAGACAATTCCTGTGTTATAATTTAATTGATTTGTTGTACAAATAGTGCAATAGTTATGGAATAATTTATTGGTAAAACATATCTAAAGAATAATTCTGGATTCATTTGTAATGATTGATATACGAAATAAATGCTAATTAGTATTTATTAATCGATAGTGTCTTCTATGGAAGATATAGTATAAGTAATGGTATTTAAATGATGTAACAGTAATTAAAAACTCATTTTATTGTTTTAAATAATGAGATTTGGAAAGAATGTCAATAAAGCTTTTTTAATTGAACAAACAGGAAAGTGTAAAAAGGTTTTATTGAAATTCTTTCTGATTAATATATCGTCACCAATAGTTTTAGTAGTGATATTTTTTAATAAATCTTTCATGTAAAAATGTGAGTAAACAGTTTTTTTACGCAAATAATTTTAAATAATTAAAATTTAATAATAATTATTTAATAATTATAATTTAATAATTTTAGATTAATAATTCAATAATTTAATAATTTAATAATTATAATTTAATAATATACTTGTTTTTTTATAATATAATAT